>VWZF01003431.1:722951-750024 GCA_013396755.1 Sclerurus mexicanus | reverse complement strand
GCCTGAATTCCAGCTAACAAGATCTCTGCACGTTTGCATTCTTTTACTCATTCCGCTAATATTGCCTCGACAATAACGCAAAGCCACAGACAAAAGCAAAGCAATAAACAAAAGCCCCGACAAAAAAACCCCCACAAAACATTAAGCCGCTATTTCTTCCAAATTCGCGAAACCAAGTTGATAAATGAACCTTTGCAAATCACTCGACGAGGAAATGAACGGCACCAACTTGATTTCCATTCTGCATTAGCCTGGCAAACGAGGCCGGCAGGTGACGGAGACCATAATAAAGTCACACCTACGTGAATTCCTGGGAGCATCCTCGGTGCCGCCCGGGGATGACATGGCAGCGGGAGGCACGGGGGGCACAGGGACCCCGACAGGGTGGCGGAGCCGGAGCTCTGGTCAGCAGGCAGCGCCGAGCATCCTCCCGGCCGGGGATGGCATGGCAGGGGGGGACCCCGAAGGGGGCCGAGCCGCAGCCCCGCTCAGCAGGCAGCGCCGAGCATCCTCCAGCCCGCAGAACAAAGGGCGATGCCACAGCGCTGTGAGCCCACGTCCCGCCGGCCCGGAGCCAGCCGGGGAGCGCTCATGGATGCTGCACACCCCGAGCCTGCCAGCACCTGCCNGATGCTGCTGCACACCCAGGGATGCTGCTGCACACCCAGGGATGCCGCACAGGGGACACGAGGTGACAGCACGTGTTTGTGGGCTGGAAATGGTCTGGGAGCAAAGGGGAAAGGGGTGCGTCGGGAATTGCTTGGTTTTATTAGATGTTCACAAGGCTTCTCCTTAGCTCAGATACCCCACAAACCAGATTGCACACTGTTCTTACTTCACACATAAAATATTAAAAGCCTTGGATTTGATTTTTAAATAAATTAGGAAGGGTATTGTCTGCTGAGACTGGATTGTTTTGTATCACACACCCAGGCTATGTTTTCGACAAAAACTGAAAAACAAAAAGATTATGCAGTAAAAAAAAAACCAAAACAAAAAACCAAAAAAGCCCCAGAGCATCTGACTGAGGATCTCTGGTCCTGGTGATGCTGCAGTTACACAACAGTGTGTTTATGTTTCAGACACTGTAAGGCATTCCTCAGAATTGGGAACACTGGCACACATTGCCTCTTCAGCTTAGGAGGCTGCACAGTGCTGCCAGGAGCCATAGCAAGTCCTTCCTTTCACTTAAAAATAAAATCACATTTTGAAAGCTTCTCTGTGACAATGACCAAGACACAGAGTACAGACAAAAAGCAATTACATAACAAATACCTCTCCAAAAAATACCAAGGGCCTACAAAACCTCAGTTTTACTTAACTGGTGAAAACAGCACCAAAAATATCTATGTGAAAGATTAAAAGAATAATAATAATCACAAAATAATCCTGCCTTCAGTCTGGACTTCAGTAATTACAGGATGAATTCAAGTTAGAGCTGCAGACAAAACAGGCTTCTGTTTTTTCCCACATCAGCCATTTAAGCACTAGAGACCATTAAAACGTTACACCTTTAAATGTTTTCTATATAAAATGAATATGACAGGACTTAGGTTCCCATGAAATTGCTCCCCGTGATGTGCCCAGTTTGCTCTTCACCCCGACTCCAGCACAGGGCAAAACATGCACTGCACCTCCACAGCCACGAGGCTCCTCATTTTGAGCTGCAGTGATGCCCAACTTGCTGTGAAACATCTGGCCTCTGAAAGCGCAGGGAGAGCAGGACTCAAGGAAAAGGACACAACTACATCAGTGCACCTCTACTAAAACTGGATGGGAGGACAAACTAGCTGCCTCCAAATGCACAGCAGCCTAAGACAGGATGAAGGAGCATAAGGGAGCCACATTAAAAACCCACAGGATTCTCTAAAAATACACGTAGATAAATCAGAATTAGGCGTCCCTACCTTCCACACTTACCTAGCATTAAAAACCCCTGATAAACAAGGTTTTAGAGGCATTTCTACCATTAGCATTCTATGGGCTATATGAATTCATTGTCTGAATACTTTCAGGTGATAGCCACCATACCAAGTCCTGAAATCTAACTGACCAAAGCAGAACTACTGAATCTATAACATAAAAAATAATATTATAGTCAAAATATACAACAAAAATAATAAAAAAGGCATTTCAATCATGAAACCAGAAGTAGTGTGGGGTAGGACACGATACAAACCTCAAATCTGTCTTTGATCAGCGAGTTCCAAGGGCACACAACGTTTATGCCAAGGAAATCTGATTATCTAGTCTGTCCATAAATAACCTGATACCTCTAGAGCATCCTTTTCTACACTTCAGACTTCCTTTGGAAACTCTACTCCAAAAATAAATAAATTATGCAAAATAAATGCATATCCATTGTAGTTTGTTTCACTCCCAGTCACAATACTTAACCCAGCAAATGTTTTGCTGTCTTGTCAAAGGCAGCTAATAAATTCAAGAGTGAACCTGCCTTAAGTTCCTCTATTTAAAAGGATTTTTAAAAAAATCCCATTTTTTAAAAGGCTTGCCTTGAAGGCCATACTTATTTCAAGGAAAAATGGGACAGAAGTTACAAATAGCTGGATACAAACTAGAAAACCATCAGGATATTTGCAGCTCATAGCAAAATAATCAGGAAAACGCCTGAAATCGGAATCGAAACCTGAAGTTTTAATTCCATCTGAGCTTTATTACAGTAGAATTAAGCAGTTGTTTCCCAACTGTTTTCTGGTGTGCCAAAATAAGACTTGTCTGCGCTATGAGCTTTAAACACTGAAGTTTTGGACAGTGGTCACCTAAATAAATTCTAAAACCATCAGGAAACGTTCAGAGCAAAAACACTGCACCCAAACATGAGACACCCTCCCTGCCCCACTCAAACAAGCCACTCAAATGCACACCCCACAGAACACAACAATTACACTAGAATTCTCACCACTGAACAACTCTGTCACACGGACACAACTTGCCAACACCAGGAAATGAAAGTCCAGATAGAAACATATTTAAGCTCCTGATAAAAGGACTGGCAACCTGCAGTTCCACCAGAAGCTTCTCAGGTGCATGAACAGGGATGACCAAAAGTCCGCATATCAAATGTGACCCAATGACTGACCCTGGAAGGGAAAAGCAAGACAAAACCCACCTCTTCACTTCAGTGGTCACCTTCTCAACGAGTACTTTGATAAAGCTCTTAAAACTTATCAGGACTTGTTTGGGAGAGACCTCTGAAAACATATCTGGTTGTATTGCAAACCAAGTGCTGAAAATGGTCATGTGACCTGCTTTCCCCAGCCTGAATGGAACTAATCCTGTTAAAGCTCCCAAATATGCATGACTCAGGAGCCCGAGCCATGTGCACGTCGGCCCTTCCAAAGCTCCTGCCACCTCTCATTGTCCCAAAGTGCTGTGCCTCTGATTTCTAAAGAGCCCCCAGTGCTTTAACCTTCTTTCCAGAAACTAACTCAAAGCATTGCACCCTCAACTGTGATAAAAAGGGGCTTTTAGGAGCAATTTTTAAATCTATCACATATACAGTTCTCATTTAGAGAAAGCAGAAATAAACTTCTGTTTGTGAAGTAAACTCAGCAGCGTATGTTATTCCATTTGTGCAATTCAAGTGCTTTTATAACTTCTGTTTTCTCCCCCTCATTATCTCATTGCTGATTACCTGTCTCATTACCTGCCTCACCCTTACGTCTTCTAATGCGCTTAACAGTATTCTCTAACTATTTACTACACAATCCCGGCTGCAGTGCAACCAAAACAATGCTCAGTAAACAAAGACTAAAACAAACCCTGGTACCGAGTGCCTAGGGGTGGTGGAATGGTTTCAAATCTCAACAATAACCAAGTGCAATTTCACTGGCACAGAAAGCTACTGCAGGTCAAAGAAGAGAGACTGGAGAAGTTTGTTCTGCCCCTGTACACTGTGGGCACAGCAAATAACAAAGGAGAACGCCTGGGCCTGTAAAAATAAGTCTAAAAGCAAAAGTAAGAAAAGGAAAAACTACTTCTCACACTGCCAGAGTACAATCTGCAACACCAACGTGCAAATGGCATGAACGAGGTCTGAGTATCTCCACTGACAAACACAAAAATCATTAACCACTCCTTAAAATGGTATTACACACAACTATTTCATGCTCCTTAAATGCACTAATATAAAGTACACACATCCTTTGAGCTGCCACTTGGGACCTTCCCACACACTGTGGACGTTCCAAACGAAACCAGAAACAATTCTGCTTCTTGGTTATGCGAAGCTTGACTCAGTTTCAATATTAAGACTGCTAAATACCAGGTATATACACGGTGATTAAAATGTTTCTAAGGTTACAGACTTACAGACTACATGTGTATCTATATCTATTTGTATTTATACATACACAGAGCTCCAGGGAAGTGAAATTCTACACCAGATCCGAGAGGCCTGTGAAGGTGCCACGTGCCCTGCGAGTCAGACCCGAGTCCCATAGTCAGTGCCAACGCAGAACTAGCATTTTGTCTGTATTCATTGTGTAACTGATGGGATGCTTCACTGGATTCAGGTTTCTAGGGCTGTGCTATTCGAACCTCAGCCTAGACCATTCAGTTCCTTCATTCCAGTAAAACCTGAGCAAGGCATAAGAACTCGGCCCTGGGGAATGGGAGAGTCACACCTGGACACTGAGAAACGTGCCCACAACCCTCTCTGAACCCCTCGAGCAAACATGGCTAAGGAAGTTTTCTGTGGTACTTCAAATTCTGCACATGCAGATAGAACAAACTTGCATCTTTATGAAACATATTTTCATGCAAGACATTTACCACCCTTAATCTGGATGCCATTACTTTTCAGCATATGGTATTCAGATTGCCAAATAACAAGTTACTATTATAAAAAATGGCATTTCTGTTTTTTTCCCTTAGAACAGAATTTAAAGTACAATGCTTTCGAGTGCACATGCACCGAAAGATGCAAGTGTGTATAAAGGCATTTTAAAGAGTTCTTCTTTCCTGGGTATTTTATGTTTGGAATGCCCATGAAGACCTTTCACTCTGGACAGTTATGCAAAGATAAATTAGCTGAGGATGTAGTCTACACTTGCAATATAAAAATACAAAGAACCCTCTACTCAATACTTGGAACCAGCTTTGCCTGTACACAACAAATCAAAGTTATGAGCAAGATAAGTTCTTATCACAAAAGCTGTATCTAATGGCACTAATACCTCCTCACCTCAACCTTACAAAGAACTGGGCAATGCACCCAACAGGAGCATTTGCTTTTTACACTGCTGGGTTACACTTTTAGCTTGGACACAGCTTGACTTTGCTGCTGCCTCTTCCTTGCCCTGTGACAGATTCCTGTGGACAGGCACCAAGTTATTTTAACTTGCTCCATCAACCAAAACTAAGGCAAACCAAGGGGCAGATCATCCTGGGCCCAAACACAGCGAGCCTGGGAAGCAGCTCCAGCCAGGAAACACAAGAAGGAGCCTCCAGTTGGATCAGGCACAGCTGGGAAAGAACCAAAACATCTGTCGCTACGGGACCATGAACGCTTCAGGACCAAGAACCTCCTGCTCTCCCTGTTTCCAGTCAGCTCAAGAAATACACGCCAGATGCTCAGACGTCGATGCAGGGCCAGGAGAACCTTCCATCAACCACACACCTCAGTACTTTAATCTCAGTTTCCTGGGAAAGGTCAGGCAAGACAGTGAAAGTCGTTGCCAAAGACAAAACACTGGATCTATTGTTTCTCTGAAACCTCCCTGTTGTCATTCTACAGAAAGAATTTAGACTTGCCTGACAAGACCATTCTTGACATTTTCTCAGCTATTACTCCTCTCTCTTCGGTCAGGTACAAGCTTGTGCATCAGCTCCTTGTACAAAACCCTACATGAACTAGGTTGACAGATGTTTAATACCCATTTTTAAACATCTGTCACTCTGTGCCTTTCCAGCCTTCTCTTGGCTACCAAGACAAGTCTTTCACAACTAGGATTGGAGATCTGCGTCTCTGTATCCATTACAGACCCAGCTGCTGAGGTTGGTATAAATGTCAAAGTCAACACATAACTAACATCTTCCTCTTCCATCAACAGAATTGTCTTCATAAAATACTTGCTGTCAAATAAAATTAAAATACCAAGAAGCCAAGAGAGAAATAACTTTGGAAACCATCGTCCTGGCCTCCAAATAATGACTTAAACACCTAAGCAGTACAAACAAAGCCAGGATGCACTATTCTCACAGACATCAGGTACTACAAAGCAGCTGCCTTGCTTTGGAATGAGCTTGGCATTGTGTCTGGTTTTGTACTGATAACATAACACTGGGAAAACTCCCCAGAAAGAGCCAGACAAAAACTGAACAAGTAACAGGCTGTGACGTGTCAAAAATAACTTCATAGCAGAAAAGACATCAACTAGCTGAAGACAAGGCCCTTAACTTCCAAAAGTGAACCCCAAGGAAAGGCTTGAATCACAGAAAATCTGAAACTCAGCTAAGGCAACAAACTGTGTTCTTCTTAGACATGGATCTCCCAAAGAAAACAGCAGCAAGAGCAGGGAAAGGGAAAAATAAAACAGCCTGCTGGGTGGGCATTAAATTAATATTGCAAAATGCACACGTGCAACAGTTCCTTAAGTTTCACTTAACACGAGAACTACTGTAACACTTGCAAAGACTGAAGTAGAAAATAAAAATGCATTTTTACCTTTGAAGGTCTCCAGTTCCTTCCTGTTGGAGAAGAGCAGAATAATAAGGATTAAAAACTTAGCAATAGTACATATGGAACTACAGGATTTATTTGGCAATCTTTAAGACTCATTAAAAGACGAAACCCAAAAATTTGACTATCATCATATATAAGGGTTATATTACTACATGTGTTTACCTGTTCAAAAATCAGACTCCCATCTATTTATAAATATGTACAATTACACAAATATTGCGCTTGATATCCAGCCACATAACTTCTAGATGCCCCAAAAATAAGCAAGACTTCTTAAGGCTTCAGGCACCAAACCATCCTTTGCTTACAGAGCTTGGCCAGTCCTTAGCCCGGTGAATAACCATTAGCAGACACTTCCACAATATATGCTATACCTTAATCTCCTCCCTAACACAGCACGCAATTCTGCATTTATTCTTGCATCCAGAACAGACAAAACTCTTTCAAACCCGAAACAATTAATTTTCCTAAGCGGGACGAAGCATTCTAAAAGAAGCAAGAGAATGCATTTACCTCCAGATTTGCAGCGACCACCCCACTTCTGTCACCAAACGTTAAGCCCAGGTTTTTGAGAGAAGGGGTGTTTTACCAGGAAATAAGTTATACTGAGATTCACACTAGAGAAGTCTGTTAGCTGCAGCTTCCTGTGAGTATCTGTTTCCTTTCCTGGTTCTCCTGCATCCCTTTCCTAAGCTAATTTTTCCCTTTTTCACCAGAAAAAAGAAAGCTGCTTCACAATACTTAGTGATTTGCAGGTTCATACCCTAATAAGTTTTTGCTACCCTGCACACTAAATAGAATTATAAAACTCTTATACACTGTCAGGAGTTGCAGTCCTTATTTTTTAATAATGGCATAGTAGTTGAGAAAACAACAATCACAGGAAATGCTTGTTTTCCACAGACTGAAACAAAACCACACTGAGGAAACATCCTGTGAAAGTAAGAGGGGGAAAAACGACACCACTTGCACCTCAAACCAGGAGGTTTTATGCCACTTGTCTGCAAAAGGGAAGCCAAAACAATGACTGGCATTGTGTTCAAACAGACTGGGAAATATTTATTTATGAAGTTACCCAAATAAAGACTGACAGTTTTAAAATTTTCCTCCTAAAATCTCATTTGCCACCACCTTCGGTAAGAACAGGACACTGAACTCAACAGTGGAAAGTACAGCTTGTAATGACACCAGAAAAACAAACAGCTTAAGACTATTTCGGCACATTTTCTACATGTGTAATTAAGAAGTTCTAGACAGATGTACAGAAAAAAGTATTACAAAGTATCACATTTCTAAGTAAATAAGTTTATTTATTGATAAGCTGTCAGAAAGAAAGCCCTTCTATGTCTTTTCTAACAGCCCAGAGACAAACCATCACCTGCTGAATACACTGAGCAGTAAGAAGGAAACTACATCTTTGGAACACACGCAGTGCAAAGAAACAGCAGTCACGTGAGTAATTAAAGGCACAAAGATTAACCTGGCAACAATTTTGGAGAAGTCACCTTCAGGGTGAGGTTAGAAGGCAAATCCTGCACTGGAAGCAGCCTGGATGATGAGCTGGCACTGCTGGCTCTGGGGTTTAGACCCTGCACGTGGAATCACCACCTTTGATGCTATAGAACACAGATTTTGGTGCTGGTTGCTCTGTCCCTTGAAACTGCCCAGTAAAGGGCTGCTTTGCCCCTCTACCCCACTGAAATTGAAACCTTCCCCCAGAGAAACGCTCCTCGATTTTACAGTTTGCATCAAAACCATACAATAAATTCCTGCACCTCCCAGCTGGGCTCCTCAGGATTAAAGGAACCCGTGTGCTGCTCTGAGCACTGATCAACACGACCCACCACTTGCCACCTGACTGTCACTTCATCTACCAGAAGTGTGGCAGTGACAACGAATCTTACACAAAAAAGAATACATTTGACTGTTTTCCACTTAACGGCAAGCTTTGAGAAGAAAGGACTGGATTAATAGTTGCATTTAATACAAGTAGCTCTTGTCATTGAAAGATGCAGTTCAGTGCCTCTGAACAAGAACAAAGGCTAAAATAACAGGCTAAAGTCTACAATAATTGGACTATAAGGGCATGAAAAGCAACGCTGTTCTGTATGCAGAGCAACATACGGAGCCCAGCTCCTTCCCTGGGAGGCAGGAGGCTCCACAGGCTCCACCAACACTGGAGTTATATCCATGAAAACCATTTAACTATATGTATAGGTCATGATTTTAATTTCTGCCTTTTCAGTTGCTTGTTTTCATAAAACAGAGGAGGGGGGACTTAATTACCCTGTGGAATTCTATAGCCATCAGACTCAGCTACCAGTTTTTAAGTTACCTGCAATGTTTGAATGATCAGTGGTCTCAATTTCTTCATTTACAAAGACTTGAGATTCAGGGTTAGTGGTGAGAAAATATAATAATTTTGGAGACAACAGGTGAAACTATAACTAGTCCCACAGAGGAACTGGCATGGCCAGATAAAGTTAGAAGGCATTAAATACAAATTTCCAGATACCTTCCCACTCCCCTCAGGCTCTTCACTGCATTGTTGGATTAACCCTGCTTAAGGCACCGAGCAGAAGGGATGGACACCAGGGAATTACATTGGTATCACTAATGAACAAGAAAAAAAAGGTCCAGAAAGACAAATACAGGAGGAGAAGGAGACAAAGCCATCCTTCTTGAAGTTACTGAGATCAATGGGAATTTACTTAAAAATTGAGGACTAAATTTGAAAGATTTTTACAATAAAACCTGTTAATAAATGTTGAGTTGTAAATACTGTTTACAAAAAACGCTATCAAAAAGAGGGGACAGTTTTTAAATTTAATCTTTTCAACTTTGTAGTATTCAATGCCATTGGATCACTCCAAGACAAATGTATTAACACACACAACCAAAATTTTAGGGATCATTAAAGCTGGAATTTGAGAAAAGAAGCTTAGGACGAGCTACAAACGACCACAAGCTACAAATGAGTTTGAGAGACTCCAAAGGACATCAGAGAAGCTGAAGTGTAAGAGACAACATAAATACTTCCCGCACCAAAAGAACACCTTTGCACTTGGCCATCAATTTCCAAGCATTAAAAAGGTGAAAAATTACAGTGGTCAAAAACTGGCCAAGCTTCATTCACTCAGTGATGTAAAATACACCCTAAGGCCACAAACCCAAGTAAATAAGAGCCTGTAGCCCCACATGCACCCCCTACCCAAAACGGGGACACCAATACAGCAGTGCCAGAGAGAAGTTACAACTGCAACCTCTTCAGCATCCCCAACACGGCCCTTTGGCACAGGAACGTACAACTCCCTCCCCGGAGCATTGTCAATAAATGCATTTAATACATTTTTAAAACGACTTTTAAATAAATGGGGTTCTGATGCAAGTGGAAAAGGTTTATTAAAGATCTCAGGGAATAATTCGGAGCAAAGGGAAGAATTTATCAGCACCTTGCTCAAAAGCAGAGAATGAATTTTAGTGTGGTGACGACAAGCACCTAAGCCCTGTTCTTCTGCCACAATGAATTAATGACTTCAATAATAAATAATGCAATTTTGAGGTGAGGGAGAGTACAAAACAACGATTAAGGCAGTCCTAAACCATCTGTTCCTATTATTGGTACAGTAAGTCTGGACAAAGAATGCCTGGTATTAACAGCTTGACAGGATTTGCAGATTATGCCCACTCACAAGCACCACAGAAAGGTAGAGACAAATTATGCTTTAACTGTTTCTAGAGAACATTATTGTTATTAAAAGGTGCTGTAAGGATCCAACACCAACATTCAGTCTTTAATCACAGGGCACAAAAGCTGAAATAAAACCCCTTTATATTCCTCCTGAAAACAAAACTACGAGCAGAAGTTACACATCAACTCACTCTGTACCAATGTCATTGTCTCTGCATCAAGCACAGACCACCACAGAAGAAGGGCAAAATTAAATGAGCTTTGAAGTGCCAGAAATCATACTGTATGTACACTCACACCTGGCAAATAAGAGGAAAAAGTGCCCAAACGCCCACAATCCTCTGACCTGACACGTGTTCAGTCTTGGCCAATGTTTTCAAATACTTGAAGCACTGATGGGGGTAACATTCACTAATAATGAAGCAGCATGGTCCTTGGGGTTTGATGTGGGCAGAGCATGAAAGAGTTCTTACAAGCAAAACAATGTTCAGAGCCCTAAAACCACACAAAAGGAAGGAAAGTTATCCAGGAAACTTCCAAACTTCCCCAGAAAATTAATTCCAGCCATGAAAACACTTGCTACTGGTTGTGCTGTTTGCTAACTCAGGGACAGCAGGATGGAAAAGACCCTGAGGAAAACTCCAAGCCAGTCACCCACTGCACATCTACCAGGAAAAGTATCCTGAGGATAGTAGAAGTTCTGCTCCCAACCTTGCCAACGTTGTCATTTAGGTACCAAGGCACACAGAGGGAGCTGGAAAACTGTACCAGTAGAAGAATGAACAAAAAGACAAGGCACAAAACCCTTCTTGGGTGAAAACCTGGATGAGAACTATAAAACACACGGCTGGGCTCTTAGAAACAATTCACAGTACCTTTAACAGCAGAAGGAAAAAACACACTTGTTTGAAACGTTGGCAACAACGGTGTAATTTTTCCATGTGAAAGGTTAATTTGATAAATGACATGTAAAGCTTGAAAGGGCCACGAAGGTGACACTGAAATTCCCCACTGCCAGGTAGGAGGGTGCTGTCTGGTACAGGGATGCTGTGGGACCTAAACACCACCCACAGATAGAGAAATCATCTTTGAGGCAAATGTATTAGCCATTCCATTCTCAGCAAGAGGAAATAATTAATTTAGGTTAAACAAGATCTCAAGAAAGAAAGAAAAAGACAGCTTTGTATGGTCATATAGAGGTAAGGATAACATCTGAAAGCAAAACACAACCCAAAACCCCTCCAGAGCATTTTGGTGTGTCAGTGATTGAATAAGCATGAATTGTCCCAGGTTAGAACGAACTCTTTCAAGAAGCAGACTAGTCTGAATTGTCTGAAGAAGGTTTTTGTGTTCACTTTGCAAATGTTTATGTTGGCCAGGCCTGAGATAATCCACCTTTCTAACTCCAACAACCCTTACCGTCCCTTTTCTTTATAAAGCAATGAAAAAAGAGAGATAAAACCTGCAGAAGAAGCCAACAGTACTAAGGCATTTTCTCACACACATCTCTAACGTGCCGTAACTTTTACACCCTGCTGGATGAGAAAGCAAACCCAACATTCTCTCCCCTCCAAGAATCACGACAACCTGTCCAGCCTCTCACCGACTGCACTAATGACCAAAGTACACGTTATCTGACAACAAATAAGCCTTTCAAAGACAAGAATAAGGAATAAAGACATGCTTGAAGAACATTTCTTCACTTCAAGTAAAGCATTTCTTTAAACCTCGCCAGGAAGGAGAAACCACAGTCCCACTAATGTCTGCGATATTACTAAACATCCATCTCTTGAAGTGCACTCCAGCATCAGGGTCGACTTCAGACTCCGGAGTTTAGATTTCTCCATTTATTTTATTCCTACATCTGTTCCCAAAGCTGTCAAATACCGAAGAACAGAATGGCTCCTTAAACAAGACATCTTAGGAAAAATTAACACGCAGGCAACTATGTCTAAGTCATATGACACAGAGTGAAACCTCGTCACCCATTGGCAGGGACAAACACTTTTTGCTGTTCCCAAGGCATTCCTGGAAAATGCTGCAGTTGGGACACAGCACGTGGGAAAGCAAGAATTCCACAGCAGACTGAAGGGATACAGAGTTGTCTGCAAGGAGAAAATGACCTGTCTGAAGGGAAATAAAGTTGCTTTGTTTAATAGGGAGCCCTTTTTCAGAAAATAAGTTCCCATAGTTACCATAAGCTGCATCTCACAGTTTAATGTTGACCCCAAGCACCTCCTTCTAAATCTTTCATACAGGATTTTTTTCAAAAGACTTGGAATACACGAGCTTCTGGCCTAAGCTCTGCAGTGGCTCTGTAATAAAATCACTTTTTATCACATGCTTAAAATAACCACAGTTTCCAGAGTTCATGCCCATCTCTGCTTTCATCCCTATAGCGTCAAAACACAGTAAATACTTTTTTCCCCAAGCACAAAACCACTCACTCCCTGAAAACAATTCTTAGATCCTGGACCCCCCTCCACAACTCTTTCAGCTGCTGTCACAGTAAAACCCCCAGGCACCAAAAGGGGGAAAACAGGATAGGAATTCCAAAAATACACAACAAATGACACTCACTTCAAGTTAATGGCTGTTCCTTCCTCAGGCACCTACACTGGCAAGTGTCCCTCTAGTAATGAGCCAGCAGTTCATTTCTTACCTAAATAAATGCAGTGGGAATGCTCAACCAGAAATTACCTGCATTTTTCCTGTTTTGTCTGGATCTGACCAAACGTAATCAGCTTGTAATTACACTAAGTAGCTTGCTTAGGGTTCTATTTATAAAACTGATTAGATGCTGCTAAGCAGAGCAGGCAGTGGTTTAACACTTCAGCTGGATGCTGAAAGCAGAGGGAGAGGGAGCAAGGATGGCAGAGAGAACAAAAAAACACTCAGGAAACTTTAAAAACAGTATTTTAGAGATACAAATCTGTGGCTTTACACTCATTTGAAATTTGAGCTATTTGGTTAAATATTTAGATATTTATATATCTATACAAACACATAAGTATATATAATTTGTATAGAATATATTTAGAATTTTGCAATTATTACTATTAAATATTTAGTTACATAAGTAGGTCTGAACAGGTGAATATTCAGCCATCCTGAGTGCTGTCACCAATTCCTGGAGAGAGAATATGATGTTGCCCTGAGTTGGGAGAGAGCAAATCCAGGCTGGAGGAAAATTCCAGAGCACTGCTGAGCACACCTGGCTGGACAGGTCAGGCTGGTCACCATCTCCATCTCCCGCCAGTCCCCAGCAAGGCTCTCACACACTGCCTTTGACAAACTGCTTCAATTCTACTAATTTGGAAGTTTCTCACCAATTCTGCTTGGTCTGAGTAGAGCTCTGACTCCAAGAATTAATGTCCCAGTTTTACCAGCAAGGGAAGGGCAGGAGATGAGCTCCTTTCATAGGATATGACAGAATGGAAAGGAAGACAGAGGAAAACACAATTCCTAATTTGACGGGTACATGGGGGGAAAAAAAAGAAATAAAAAAACCGGGGCAAAGGATTAAAAGAAACAACAATTTATCAGTGCTTGTTAACAACAGCCCTCAGTCCAACTGTTTGCAGAGAATAAGGAGCCTGGCCTCATCCTAACAGCTACCTAGGGATAATTTTCCAGATACACACACTCTTTGTTCAGCACTAACAGTTGGACAGTCAATGAATCGACTGCTTTGTTTCTTACAAAGATGAAAATAAAAGGGAAGATACTACTTATAGGGGGTTAATTACAAAGGGCTTATATTTTACGCTCATTTATAATGATTAGTTTTAATTACCTTTTTGTTTTCTTGTAGTTTTCCAGCTGCAATGTCTGCATGCACTTGTATCTTTCCAGCTCACACTGTTCACACAGGTCCTCAAGACACAGGAGATGATTCTCCATTTCCTCCAAGTTTGCCTCAAGCCGGGCTAGAAGTTCAAGGTAGAAAAAAGTGAGTTAGCGGGTTTGGATGCTCAAAAGAAGGAAAGAGCAGGCTGAAAGCATCAGTTCAGTCTCTGGGTTTGGTTTGACCATTCTACTTGGAGCACGCACGATTCCAGCTTTCTTAGCCATCACTCAGTTACAGCCATCCTCGTGGGCCCCTAGAAAAGCAAGAATGAAGAACTCAAACAGATTTCCTGCTCTATGTTCACATGTTCAGCTTCAATTACTTAACAGGATTGGGTTTAGTCCCTAACAAGTAAGTTCCCCAACAGACAGAAAGGGAAACATGGGTCATATAATCAGCTAATATTTCCTTAAATTATTTATCTGTGTACAGATCACTGAGGGGAAGGGGAAACGGCAAAAAAAAAAAGAGGCAGCTGACAATTAAAGCAGAAACAATTTCATAAGTTCTGCATATTGTGATGGGGAACACTCACTGTTTACCACACACTCAGCTCTCTCCCCCAAAATCCAGATGTATTCAAAGAGTAATTAACATTACAACTGGTAGTCCCTTTAGGCTTAAGAAAAGGACTTTCCTGACTGCAGTGAAATCCAGCTGTCTGCATTATGCTAACTTGCTTTCCAGAAGGATTGCTGCCTCATTAATTGCCAAAATTCAACAGCACAGCAGGGCTGCGGGTAACTCTGCACGGGACCCATCCACCCCTGCTTCTGCCACATACCCACTCTCCGCTTTGCCGTGTTTGCTACTGAAATCCTATGAAATAATATGAAAAATAATACGACAAGACAACAGGAGAGCAAAGAGGAGAGGCCAAGGGAACTCTGAGAGGCGCAGGTGGCCGGCGCTGGCGTTCGAGCAGCCTCTAGTGGGACCTGCAGAAAGCACTGTGCCCCTGAGCCCGGAGCAGACACTGAGCAGCACCAACCTCGTGTGACTGTCACCCACTGAGGTGGCACAGCCCCAGCCGTGGGTGGGATTACTGCCCACTCCCCCAGTGGGAATACAGAGCTGCGCACAGAGCCGGCACCAAACAGCGCTTAATCAACTGGAAATTCAGCCCCCAAGGCCACGCTCACCTCTCACCTGGAGTCACAGGTGAACAAGATCATACTTAACACAGTTACTCGGCCAAAACAGCAACTCTGGAAGTCGCTCTCCAGTTTACAGTCGAGTGAACATGCCCCAGAAAGCCAGTCTGTGTTCTAAAGAATTCAATTAAAATACCACTTGTTCAGCTCAAACCAATCCCACAACCAAAGGGGGAGGCAACAATCACCCCCGCACTCGAAACTCCCTCTAGGAAGGTGAGAAACATCTCATTTCAGTCTTTTTCAGCTTTAAAGAATGCATCCTACCTTTCGATGAAGAACTTTCCCGCATAGTAAATATGCCACACTTGGCAGCAATAACTTTTTTTATTAGATAGCTGAAAAATGACTTGTTCTTTAGGTCACATCATTCCAATTCTATCAGTTTTTCTTACACTACCACAGGTATAACAACACTGTTGGAGGTTTTAGGTCTTAGTTTTAATTTAAGTGTGTTCATGTTTGATCAGCTGACATGAGACTGAATTCCCTCCCTACAGCAAACACTGTTTTTCTTAGTTTACCAGCTAAGCAGGTACTAAACTATTTACCTAGAACTCAACAACCACAAAACAAACCTTTTTACCTGAAAACACTTGACTTCTGAAGTTCATCTGATTTAAAACTGTTAAAAACAGGTATCTTTACACTGTATTTTATTCAAATTCCCTTGTTTTACATACACCTTCCCAATATTTTTCCTGATTTTCTCAGTTAAAGATAAATGCAGTTTCATTCCAGACAATGAAACTCATGTGAGCAAGAAAAGTAACAGCAGTATTTAAACAACCAGCTAGAAACACTGTTTTAATTAATAATATTATTTCCTTTAGGCATTTTCCCAACTGCAAATTGCTGCTCATTTTCAGTAAACGTTTTTACAGCTCTCCCAACTTACAGACTAATTTAAAATCAAAGAAACCACTAAAAAGCAGAGTCTTCTGATGGCATGTATTCTACATTTCTGCATCACAAAACTTCATCCAGCTCTTTTTCAAGAGTTACCCACTGCTAAATGCTGAATGAAAAGGAAACTCTCACTTCAGTAACCAAACACAAATCAGAAGCTCTAATGCCAGCTCTCTGGAAAACCTTAAATTCACTTTTACTTGACCAATACCTGCTGATACCTAAATCCCTACAACAGCCACAGTTAATAACTAGGTAATAGTTAACGAATGACTTCTCTTCCCCAAAGGCACTATGATATTTTCCTGAAAAGGACTATTACCTTAATGCCTGAAGAGGCCATTAAGAAGTTATTAATTATCCCACATCTTAAACAAAGGGAGCATGGCCACTAATTTTTTTAAAAACACAAGTTCTGAACAAGTTGGATTGAATTTTGCCAAGCTGAAAAGTGGCAACTTTCATACTTGATACACAACCTGAAATCAAAGCGTGACCTTCTGCTCAGCATATTATTAGTTAATTGATGGATTTTCACACCCATCTGACTCATACTGAAGAAAAAAAGACAATAAAGATTCAAAGGCAGTGGCTTTATCTCTGACCATGCCCCCAAGCTCATTTTCCCCCAGTCCAAGTATTCACAACCGCTGCTGAACTGTCACCCACGCACGTGAGCAGCTTTTCTGAAACCAGGATCGAGTTCATGCCTAACACTTGATCTTAAAGAAATCAAAACTGGATTTGGATCGAGGTTTGTGGGTATTGATTTGCTGAAACCAAAGCAGATGTTTGAGCAAAATGCCACTGCACAAACATGAAGCACATTCCATATTAAGGCAAGTCTGCCAGATATATCAACAAGGAGGTTTTTTCTGCAACATCTCCAACAAAAACTGGCTTAAGTGACGATTCCAGCTCTGAACTCTGAAAGGGCAATAACTGTCCTTTCACTTTTAGAGTAATTTTTTCTTTAAAGTTCTCAACAGCAGCTACATAATACAGTAAATTTATCCAATCGAGACAAGTGAGGGATGACTAAGAGCGTGAGTAACTAAGCTGAAGGACTTTATAAAATTGCGACAGAAAATGTGTGTTGTGACACAGAGCCAAAGCTGAGGAACCTGCCCGTGACTCACACCAGTTTTAAGCAGGTCACTAAGAAGGTTCCTTTCCGTTCTCTGAAATTCCTTTTCCCAAGAGCAGCCAGGGTGCACTGTCTGCTTTCAAGCAGAAACAGATTTATTAGAAGCACATCATCCCACAAGGCAGAACTATTCCTCTGTTTAAGTGATGAAGATTAGCCAAATTACATCCTGGATGCACAACACAGCACTTTGTAATTCTATTTTTACTTCTTTTTTACAGAATGTTTCACTCCTATTTAAAATCCACAGTCAGAGTAATAGTCCTCTCCTGGAAAATTGAATGTAATTTATATTTATAAGCAGCAGATAGCTCAGTTATAAAAACTAAACCCAGCGAGCAGAATATCAGAGTACATTTCTGTTAAATCCCTTCTAGAAGGGTAGATGTTGAATTTTGTATAAATTATACCTATCTGTTCAAATAGACTCCATAAAACTTACCATAAAAAATAATTTAAACCCCTCAGTCTTGAGGAGGGACTAATAAAAAACTCTGATTAAATGACTTGAAATCTGACACACAAGGTGAAGCTCCAAGGTTTGGTTCAAACCTCACAACCACACAGCAGTGCATTTCAAAATTCCTTAAATCCTACTCGTGCAGCATCAAAAACATTCCCGAGGCAAACCTTCTGCAAGCAATCCTGGGGTCACAGTGAGATCAATTCCGCTCCATAAAACTGTATCAGGAGTCAGAAAGTTACAGAAATCGGAACCCGCCTAACAAACACAAGGCAATTGGTAATCCTGGTCCGTGGCATTGCTAGTTGCAGCCCCAAAAAGCTGCGGGGCACTTCAGGATGCCCCAAGTCTGGGCATTAATGCACACTTTGGAACCACCAGTTACTCCAGCCCAAAGGGTTCTGCCCTGCGAGTGTCCCCAGCCAGGGAAATCTGTCCCCTGTCCCAGCCCAGGAGTTAAAACATTACTGTGTAATATGACAGACTGAATCATAAAGGAGGAACTTACACACGTGAGTGTTCACACTACTTACAAATGTTAAGAGTTTCCCAAGACTTCAAGAACAGCGTTTTTCTGCTGTTCGCACACGATGCGAAGTTGGCACAGTTTTATTTTCCAAATAATGACACACACAAAATTTTAAGTGCTTGGGAGAGCAACCACTGCCCCTGCTGATCTTTAAACCAAAAAGGCCAAACCCAGACAGTTTAACTACTGTTCTACAACAGAAAAGATGTATTTAGAAAGCAAAACTTCATTTAATAATCACAACAGCTGAACTTCAGTCTCATCCTCAGTACTGCCCTGAATGCTTGTTATGCCTGTAAACCCTTACCTAGGCTTGCTGTGAGGCATTCCAGGTCTGCTAAAAACCCAGGGATTTGTTGGAGCTGATCCTGTAGTTCCACCAGACTGTTCCTTTTCTTCTCCCAGTGTGCAGAAAGCATCACCACTTCACTGTCCACCAGCTGAAACAAACAGGTCTCTAATTGATTTGCAAATTTATCTAATTTAGAATTAACGCATCTGCAAGCACAAGGTCAGCGTAAAAACCCTGCAGCACTGCCCTTTGTACAGTTCTCAAGTAAATGTATAAAATGCTCAAGAAATTCCCTGTAGTATGGAATATTTATATCAAAGTAAGATAGAAAGTTATTTCTTGATATACTAATCAATGCAGGAAGTGTTTTATGGCTGCCATTAACTGGGAATAAGATGTACCCGAAATTCTGGCAGCAGTGTTGGATGGGTACACAGTAACTGCAGTGCTGCAAGGTAAGGCTTATTTAGATTAATAGTTCAATGTTGCCAGTCAGACTGATTTAATCTGAATCAAAACTGAAGATTCGGCACATCCCAAATAATCTAGAAAAAGAAACAAAAGGAAGGAGCCTTCAAAAAAGCTGCCTTTGTAACAGCACTGCTCTTCTCCTCTTGCAACGCCCTCAACACGTTTCTCCATCAGTTCAATTTTTGTTGTCTGATTCTTCCTAACTTTTATTATATAACACTAGAATGTACTTACATAGCTCAGCAAGATCAGGAGACCTTAGGTAATGAACGTTTCCTCTATTTATAACTGAGGTGATCCAATTATCATTTCCTTGCTCTTAATTCCATTCTCCATCCCTCCTCTTGCACACCACTGCAGCCTGTGGCTGTACCTGCATTCTGAGTTCCTTGGCTTTTATAATATTTAGTTGCAGAAAATTGAGAAAATCCAAGCAATGGGCAAAGAAGTTCTCAGATTTGTAACTGTACCCAATTCAGACTGATTCCTTTAAGGGAATAACTTCTCCCATTTCCAAATTCCCCTGGCCACCTATCCCTGTCAAAAAAGGCATCCTGTTTACTAGACAAGTTTTGAAACCTTATTCCAAAGCCCAATGGAACATTTCAGAAGACCAACATCCCTTATGAAAACAAAGCCAAGTCTGTTTTTGAGAAGGAGAGACGGGATTTTTATCAGTTACATACTAAAGCAAACTAAAAATCCCAAAACAAGCCACCATGAGATGGGGTCAAACATCAGAGAAACATCTCAGGCCAGGGATAACAATGCAGCTTAAATGACAATCACCTAAACTCTTTATTTCCTACTTTTATAAAAAAGAAACAAACCAGACCCCACAAGCAATACATACACCTGTTTGTCCCAACAGTAACCGTTTGGATTTCATGGAAAATTTCAGCCTTTTTGGAAGTCTTTCATTCTCACCTTCCCAAGCAGCCCTAACAGGTGAGATTAAGGTTATATTGGCCTGATACACATGAAACCTCACACAGTTTTCAGAACTACCATTTTTAAGGCAAACTATAGCAAGTAGTACAAAATTGTGACCAAGTCCTTTAAGAGATCTTCTAAATAGAATTCCTCATGAGAGACAACTTCATCTCCAGTAACTGAAAGCTACTTTTTCTTACCTCTCCAGCTTTTGCACAGTCTTTGGCTCCTTTGTGAAGGGCAGCCCAAGCATCTTCGTATCTGCAGAGAAGAGAAATTGCTGTTCTTACTGTGCTCCCCTTACAAAGGAAGATTTCATACATACATTGTGCTTCTATTTACAGGCACTACCAGAAATTACAGCTTAAAAAGCTGTACAATTCTTTCCAGTTTACTGTTCTACTGAGACAAATATACAGTAAGAAATAATACCTTTTAAACTAAAAGTGATTTTTTTTAATCTGCTAGCTTACAATAAAAGCTAAATAAATATTTATAGGACTACACACTGCCCTAAACATTACTTGGAACCAATTTCAATATGAAAGAAAATTAACAAGACTAATCACACATACAGACCTCTCTCCACCTCAAAAAAGAGAACAGATTATTTTAAGATTAAAAAGAAAACTTACAATACAAAACTCACAATGCAGACAGCTTCTGCTACTCAGAAAAAAATCTGACGAAATACACAAGGAAGACACTTTCTTTTCATGGTAACGATAGGCAGATTGTCTCTGTTGCATTAAAACAGGAACTGGCTTTTCTTCCAGGACCTCTGTCACATTAGCTTGGCAGCACTGGAACATGATTTGGTAACCACTCTCACACTCCTGACTGCAGAACATCCAAAACGCTCTCAGCAACGCTTTGATTTTCTGCTCATTTTCCTAATCTACTAAAGGTATTTCTGAAATTACAGGGAGCAGACACTAATAAAGAAAAGGAAGGTCATACCTGCTTAACAATTCCAGACCAGCAGAAAACTCTGGCAAACACTGGACAGTCCTATAAAAAAAACAAACTGCAAATTTACAAACTGTTAAAGACCAGCAGTCTGTTGTGACACAAGGTGTGCACACACCTGCATTTGAGAGAGATGCTGAGCACAGAAACGTTCCTGCTGTTCTCTTCCGCAGGCACCTTGCCAGCTCTGGTGTAAAAGGCACCACACAGTGTATCTTACAAGACTATTCCAAAGCTAGGGCTGCTTTTTTCCACTTCTTGTTTTATGATAGCCCATTCTTAACTCTTCCTCTGTACCCATTAAAAACAATTTTTATGAAATAATTTCCCAGTACAGTTAACAAAGACACAGGATGGACATTGCTTTAGCTTAAAACAGGGCACAGAAACATTCTGAAAGTAAGACTAGTACACAAATTCTTCATGTTCCCCAGTAAAGATACTGCACTTAATATATCTTATATTAAAGATACATAAATACTAAGCTAAAGAACCTTTGCCAGTTTGATGCTCTAATGATTTCATATTGGATGCACACATTTCCATTAGTAACAGCTGGAAACAGAGAGACAACTTTTTATAACAGAATCACAGAATCAATTAGGTTGCAAAAGACCTCTGAGATCATTGAGACCAACCTGTGACCAAACACCACCATGCCAACCAGACCATGGCACCGAGTGCCACATCCAGCCTTTCCTTAAATGTCCCCAGGGATGGTGACTCCTCCACCTCCCTGGACATCCATTCCAATATCTGATCACCCTTTCTGGCAAGAAATTCCTCCTAATGTCCAAACCTTCCCAGTGCAGCTTCAGGTTATGTCCTCTCCTCCTGTCCCTTGTTACCTGGGAGAAGGGAACGACCCCCACCTGATTCCAATCTCCTCTCAGGTGGTTGCAGGGGGGGATTAAGGTTCCTCTGAGCCTCCTGTTCTTACCTGGGAGAAGGGAATGACCCCCACCTGATTCCAATCTCCTCTCAGGTAGTTGCAGGGGGGGGATTAAGGTCTCCCTGAGCCTCCTGCTCTCCAGGTTAAATGCCCCCAGCTGAACCTCGTCAGCCTCGAGCTCCTGACCCTTCCCCAGCCTCACTGCCCTTCTCTGGACTCCTTCCAGCACCTTCTATGTCCTTCCTGAACTGAGGGGCCCATCTAAGTTATAAGTTACAGAACATTAACAAGGCAGCATTTTAAAGGATGTGAAGATCTTGGTATCATCCAAGATTTGCCTCCTGGAAGATAACCAGAATAAACTTTTGCACTGTCATCCAAACAAGCTGAATGGAAAAAACCCCAAATACCAGAAATGAAACCTTTCTGTCCTTAAGCCAAGGGAAAAGTGACAGAATCAGTGAGGTGGGAGGGGACTTCAGGCAGGTTCTATGACCAGATAGGAGATCAGAGCAGCTTCCTCTTTGTCCAGTTGCAACTCAGAAACCTCCAAGGCCAGAACCTTGCCAGGCTCACACACTCAGGCTGTGTCTGCCTTTTCAGCAAAGCTGCTGCCCAGGCAGTCTGTCAGCCCCAGTCCATGTTGTGGGAGATCCCTCCTTCCCAGTGACATACTGGATTTGTACCTCTGGAATTCCATGAAGTACCTCTTGGCACATATGACCCTATGGCCTTTCATGGATTGAGTTCACCCAGTTTATCTTCATCCACCACTGGGCAGTTTCCCCCTTGGACTCCTTCACTAAGCAACAAAGGCATTAAATACCTCAACATATATGTATTTTCTGTCCTTCCCCCCATTCACCAACAACCCCATGTTATCTTTGTTCAGCCTTTCACCACCAATGCAGGGCTAGCAGCTCTTCTTGCCCTTGACATCTCCTGTAAATGTCAATTCCAGGTGAGCTCTGGCTTTCCTAAGGCTATTCCAGCGTGCCAAAGAGGTTCTGAAGAGGCATCAAGAAGTTACTTGAAGAAGCAACACTCACCGATGTCACTTACAGACATTGTGTAATCTTGCTCTATAGCTTACACTATAGGTTGAAAGAAAGAAATGTACGAAGATGTAGGGGATTTAAAAAAAACCCCCAAACAACAAAACAAACAAACCCCAAACCACAATTCTCCAAACTTCTCGAAACAGATAATTGAAGTATTTCATTGCAAATGTATTTTCCACAATAAAAAAGCCTGCTATTTCTGTTTATACACTAAAATAGACCCCTGAATTTTAATACATGTAATTCACAAAGATTGCAAGCAATTACATTTCAGCATAGTATAACCTGAAGCTTCTATATTGTCTTACAATAACACTGAATATTCATTTAATTTAAACAGTAATTTATAATTTGATCAACAGCCATCAGAAATTATTCAGGCCTATCAATGAATGTTCTATTAAGCAAAGCATTTGCTCAATATTAGAGCTAAGCTTTCCTGTTGTCAAATAGTATTTTGTAAAATTATATGCAAATGTTCTTGTACCTGGCTCATCTGTCTGAGCCACTTCAAATGTTTCTTCAACAAGAGCATCCTAGATCAGTGCTATACATTAAGACATTCACAAGTACCTCTGCCTTTTTTTTGCATCTCTTGATTTGTCGCCCAAAGTCTTCAACCTACAAATCAAAACACAAAACCATCAGACATTTCCAACATCAAAAAGAGACTAAATTGTTTGAACACATAATGTGTTAATTCCACTCTATCACAGTTAATTTTATTTCAGCTTGTTTTACAAACACACCAATGTCATATGAATTTATTTCCACCAACACTGCTTCTAAACGATGAGACTTTTCCACAAGTGCATCGAGCATTTTGGTATGAAAAGTTTGATGGGAGAGAGACATCCAAGCCACCCATCTCTTCACAGTTTGTTGAGCAGTCAGGTATTAAGGACCTGCATAGACACACCCAGTCCAATCCTGAGGAACACCATTCCCAAGGAGGCCCACGTGGCAAGGACAAGCACGACAGGCACACAGACACATCCATGCCCACTTGCCCCGCATCTGCCAACACAAAACCAGCCCAAGCATGACCTTCCCTGTGCCAGGTTTCAGAACCTCCAGCAGCATCAGCACAGTGCCATGCTACTGTGTGTATACGAGGCTGTTTCACCGATGGTTAACTTCAAACTGACTGGCATCTTGTTCCTAAAAAGCAAAAAGAAACCCCAAACCAACGAAACAACCCAAACCACAACCAAAATCAAACAATCGTCCTCCTCCTCCCCCAGCTCTTTCCTCTTTTTCAGTCAACCTCTATATGCTAAAGTTGATGCAGCAGGGAGAGAACCAAAACCTCTAGCTATTCTCTGACCACCAAGAGGATGGCTGTCCCCAGTCTCTGCAATGCCCGCCAGTCACAGCTGTCCAGGACAGTGGGAGTGAGGAAGAAATAAAGGACACAGACATGAGCCAGGTGGAAATGGGCTTTGAGTTCCAAAGATATACTCAAGACATGACATATGTAATCCCGAGTGACCCAGGGACTGAAAAACAACCAAATACACAGATGTTCAGGCTGTAGACAAATCACTCCCCCAGGCTTGACCACCACCAGTTTTCCAGAAACTCTACAGCAAAACAAGTGGTTGACAATTTGAGCAAAGACATGCTAAGGCAGGTCTCCACGCCCTGTTAGAGAGGTGTTTGTAAGAGCCAGGCACCAACAACCACAGCGCACTGAGGAAAGCTTTGCCATTTGCCTTCTCCTCTGCCACATTGCCTGGCCTGAACCAGCAGCACCCCCCTGCGTCCAGGGAGAGAGGGAAATGCTGGGTCAGCACTACCAGGTCTCTCACTGGAATACCCACCAGGCAGCCAGAAGTGAAGGTTAAGGGATTTAGCACTAGAATACAAAGCACTGACTTCCCTCCAGCAGTCCCCTGTACAAAGTGGAAGGCAGTGTGAGCCCCACCACTGGAGCTGGCAGGAGCACAATTGCTGCCTGAGCACGGACAAACACAGCTCACTGTTCCATTTTGGTTGGGTTTGCTTCTCCTGCAAAAGACTGCAGGTAAATGGGTCAAAATTTAGACACCTTGCTCACAGGATACACAGAAGTAGAGAGTAACCACATGTGAACAGGGGAAGAGGGCACCGAAATGGTTAATCACTTAAACCTTTAATAACTGCATTTCCTTTTGCACAGAAATGGCTAATAACTCTAAACTGCTCTCTTTAGGTCATGTGCCCCAGATTTAATCTTTTTCAGCCACATATAAACAATTCCTTTGGAATAGGCATTTTCTTAGGAGCACCAAAAAGCTTCCCCTTGTGCTGTTTCCAGAAACCCAGCTGTTCCACTTTGAAAGCATTCAGGTGCAGTTAGCAAGCTGGCAATAACTTGAGAAATACTTTCTAATACTCACTTTGGGGTTTGACAGTTTTAAGCTCAAGTCTCAACAACACAAAATGACTTCCATTCTCATTCTGGTGGGGTACAGAATCCACAACACAAAGGTATTGAGGTTGCATCGTCTAGGAAAGGAAAGGGGGCAAAACAGGACAACTGCTCTGGCCTGACTACATGGGGACGCTAAAGGAAAAAAAAATTACGCTTCCCACAGCCTCTGTGGCTCTGAGATACAGGTCCCCAGTGGCAAAAGAGACTATACCACAGATGAAAATACCACTTAGAGATGGGACACTGGAAGAAGGGCATGCAAATGGACCTGCCAAAACACAGAGATGGAAATTACAAAATCAGGGACTGTTCTCAAAACAGAACAAACTGCAACACAAGCACAGAAGTCAAATTAGAGACTACACGGAAACACAGTGACTCCACTGCAGCAATACATGGAAATACAGAACTGAATGGCCATCAGATCCAGCATGTTACGACCTTTCTGTTGTCCTCTTTCATTATGTGAAAAGCTCCTTTTACAAAAGAGCCTTACACTGTACTAAGATATCAACCCCTCTGAGAAGGTCTAACAATAACAGCAAAACAGAAAGGCAATGCCATTGTCTGCGTTCTTAAGACACTTCAATATTCAGTGAGTGTTTGGCAAGGTGAGACAGATAACACATAAGCAATTTATCTGGTTGATATGCAGTCTATTCTATCAATTTCTCTTGCCCATCATATACCGGTGCAACCACATCTCCACAAAGTATGTAAGTTTGAGGAGTACACAGCCATCCATCACTATATATACACATTTACCACGTGGGTATCACGAGGCAGCCCTGGCACTGCCAAAGAGCACAGTTTTCGAGTGCAATTGATTACAACACCATGTCCTCTCGTGACTCATTCCGAGCAGGGGTTCTGCAGCACACACACGACCTTGTTCTCTCCACTAACACTCACGGGGCCACCTGCTTGTGCTAAAAACAGCATCACACGGGGCCTGGCTAGCCCAGCCAGTGCAGGAGGAACATCCTTCTGCTTTTTAACACGGGCCAGGGGCTGCTCCACCCGCTTGTCCTGCCATTCTCTCCCCAGGTGACAGCAACTCATTGGCGAGCAAAGCAAAGCTCCCCCATCACCCTTCACACCATTGCGCTGACCCCGAAAATGCTGAAGGTCGGTGGCTTCATGGGAAATTCAGGCGTGTTAATTGCCCCTGTCCCCACCTCCCCTGGGCACAGGGGGCTGTCTGTGTGTCTGTATATGTATGTGTGCGTGTGTATGTGTGTGTGTGTACGTGTATGTATGTGTGTGTATTTATGTGTGTACGTGTATGTATGTGTGTGTATTTATGTGTGTATGTGTACGTGTATGTGTGCATGTGTGCGTATGTGTGCACGTGTGTGTGTGTACGTGTATGTATGTGTGTGTATTTATGTGTGTACGTGTATGTGTGCATGTGTGCGTATGTGTGCACGTGTGTGTGTACGTGCGTGTACGCGTGTGTGTGTGTCTCTGTGTGTCAGTCAGTATATGTGTGTGTGTCTGTCTGTCCATCCGTCCCTCCCTCCGTCCCTCCTCCCCGTGACCGAGCGCGGATGCCGCTCCAGCTCCTCCTCCTGCTGCTGCTGCTGCTGC
>VWZF01003431.1:580466-722105 GCA_013396755.1 Sclerurus mexicanus | reverse complement strand
CAGGATGGGCTGTTCTGGGGGTGACAGGATGGGCTGTTCTGGGGGTGACACCGCACCTGGAGGGGGCTGGGGCAGGATGGGCTGTTCTGGGGGTGACACTGCACCTGGAGGGGGCTGGGGCAGGATGGGCTGTTCTGGGGGTGCCGGGCAATAGCACAGGGGCAGGACTGATGTCCATGTTCCACCTAAACGGGAGGAAGAACTTCTTCACTGTGCAGTGACCGAGCGCTGGGACCGGCTGCCCGGAGGGGCTGTGGGGTCTCCCTGAGTGGGATGTTCAGGAGAGACCTGGATGCGACCCTGTGCCCTGTGCTCTGGGATGGCCCTGCTGAGCAGGGACCGTGTTACCTGCTGCGGTCCCTTCCAACCTGGCCTGTTCTGTGATTCCGTGGGGTCAGGCGTTGTGACAAAATCATACAAGTATGGAACGCGAAACCACTGGGGCTCCCTGTGGTTGCCAGGCTCTTGGAGTAAGGGGCAGAGGATAAACTTCCAAAACCCTAGCCGAGCACGTAGTTGAATTACATGTCTTTGTGACTCACTGCTGGTTTCTTTGGAGATTGCTGGACTTGTACAGATATGAATGATTCTTAATGACCTAAAGAAAAAGAAAAAAAGACTGTTCTTACATTGCTGCTTTTGCAGTTAAAAACCCCCAAACCTACTCAAAGACTGCTGTGTTTGCATTGTTTCCATCTCTGTGTAGAATTTGGGAGAAGAAATGTGTTGAGGTAGTATTAACAGTCACAGTGATTCTCGAAATACCAGAGTGGAAGAGACTTCTAAAAGCACATGCCATGCTTTGGGGCCGTGGTGAATTATAAATACATGATGTAGGGTTTTGTTTAACTGGCTCTTAGGAACCTGAAACTAAGGCGATTCTGCAAGCTCCTTAAGTTATCACTTCACATGTTTAGATTGAGCTTGTCTTTTTGGGACTGAGTAAGCCCAGTTTTGGTTTGGGTTTTTTTTTTTCCTCCTAGCCTTTTTCCAAATTTCTTACTTCTTATACTTGTTGTTCTGATCTAGACATTCTCCAGCTTGTCCAGAAAATGCAGTGCTATAGCATTTCCATCGCTAAATTACATGGCTTCATTTTGAGTCCCACACAAGTTACATATTTATACCAATTAATTAATATTCATGTACAATAGCAATTAATTTAACAAACAGCACAGACAGGAGCAGATCCTTCAGGTGTTAATTCAACACAGTGCCACCTAAAATTCTGCCAGGGGCTTTGGGTCAAGTTTCCAAAAGATAAAATTAATGCTAAATAACTTTTTAATATCAATGACGTGTTCTGCTAATTTAGTAATTAAGTAGTTCACAGCTGGTTATTTGGTATTAATTATGACCTGAATTTGAGTCAGGACTTTGTAGTTTATTCTTCTGCTTCTCTGATACTTTTCTAGGCTTTAGTGCCCCCATTTAGACTGGCTTTATATTAAGACTGCTCTGAGAGGGTGATACTGCCAAGAGCCCGGGCTCGTGCCCCTTGAGCTCTTCAGTGAAAGACAGTTTTAGATAATTTCCTGTTCTGCTGATCTGATGTGAAATGTAGTTTGTTTAGGCATCTACCTGGTTTATGTCTTGATCTTTGCTTATGAGTGCAGTTAGCTTCTTAACCTCCAATATGATATTCTCAAGCGGACTAGAAATAGTAACCAAAGCTCTCAGCCCTTCAGAATTTCTCAGGTTTGTGAAGTAATTTTGTCCTCGTCTCCTCAGGAGACTTGCTGGGAAGTTTTGGCCTTCGTGTAATTTTTGAATGTTTGAAGTGGAAGTGCCACGTCAGGTCCAAAGATCCAGTACCTGCTTCAGTCTGGTAAAATCATTGTTACATGTGCAGTGGGACAGATGGGGAGAACTGAAAATATGGGAGGGATGGCTTATGGTTAAATGATAAGCATGGTTTGAGAATTTTATGGGTTTGGTGCTAATTTCAGGGTTTTTTTATTTTTAATAAACTGTAGAATATGATTAAAGGTTGACTAGTGGACTTTATAGCTTTTTGATTCTGCGCATACCGTGTTTATCTAGCTGATTCTGTACTGATATAAAGCCTGATGTTGTCAGAAATACCCGAGATCAACTTTAATTCTAGAAATCTGCTACTGCCGTTTGATAAAGACTGAAATGGAAGTGTGCATTAAAGTCTGATTGAGCATTTCTTGCAGGAGACCCATTGCATGCTGAAAAGAAAGGCTGGTATCTGTCAAAGAGTTCTATGTGCCCAGAGCTTCAGCAGGGCTGGATGACATAAGTGGAAGCTAAATTTAAGCCTTACATCAAAAGAGCTATCTGTCAGAGTCTCACTTATCCTGAGGCCCCATTACCATTTCTAGCAGCTTCTAAGAGCTTCCTTTTCCAAATTAACCTTTAGAGCTTTCTAGTAAGAGTTAATTTCTGCTCTTACCTATACTAACTCTTGGGGGTTTAGCCTCTGTAGCTGACACAAAGCTTTTATGTTATATGAATAGAAAATATATTTTTGTCCTAATAAAGAAAGTTGGGTTTCAGTGGTTTGGGTGTTTTGTTTGTTTCTTTTTTCCGACCAAAATAAGAACTAATAGGAAGGACACCTCAAAAACGAGCACTTCATTTAAAGCCTTATAATTTGGATTACCTCAGAGTCTTGAAACTTCTGTACAATGAGATTCCTCTCCATCAGCTCCCTAAAAGAAGGTGAGGACCAGCTGCAGCCGCTGAGTGTGGTTCAGTGTGTTGATTTTGGGACGAAACCCGCGGTGGGAGAGCCGGCTCCACTAGAGGGCACGGCTGCGCATGGAAAAACAAATTGGGATGCGCTCGTGTGCGTGTCGCATCCCAATGCTGCTGATAAGGTATTAAGTCCAAGCCGTGGCTTGTTTCACCTCGGGACACCCTAAAAGCCGCTGGTGCTGGAATGGCATCGAGTGGCACAGTGACCACCTGGCATTGCCATGGCCACAGTGGTGCTTTAGCAGCTCCCTCCTCTGGCTGAGCAGGCTGGGGAGAGCTGTGTGACACTTCTTGTTCACAGAGTCACAGGTGAAACAAGGTGGATGGGGTTAAAAGCAGGGGCAGGAGGCTCGTGTTCCTGCCTGCTGCCGGAGCAGCAGGTTATGCCCTCTGCAGGGACTCTTCCATCGCCCTTGTGCTCAATGACCCGAGGGGATGCGCTTTTCTCCAGCTGGTTCCAAGGGGAGCCCTGTCTTTGGGAGGGGGACCCGTGGCCTTACAGAGAGCCCTGCTGGCGCCAGGCAGGTTTAGCCTGTTAATCAGAGAACATACTTCTATAGCTTGCAGAACTTGCAGAACTGACCTTGCTCTCAAGGGAATTAAAAGGATGTATTGAGTATGAATGAACGCCGTACATGTTTGGAGTAGTATTAAGTAGTTGTGTCTGCACCTGCTGTTTTTGTGTGTGTGATTTTACCAGAGCAAGCATTGTATCATGAGATGAGATGCTTCCCTAGGCTGTAAGGCATAACTGGTTTGTTGGGGGATAAACCCATGTGTGTTCCCCATGTCAGCGCAGTGCCAGCAAGGGCTGGTGTGCGAGGATTGAGCACAGCCTGTGTCACCCTGGGGCTCTGCTGGAGTCTCTGTGGTGCTGTTGGCAGAGAACGGACTTTCAGTCGAATAAAATACACATTTAGGTTCCAATTGCCTGTCGAGGTGGCGGATTTCCGTCCCCTGGGTGCCAGAAGCACGGGCTGAGGGAGTGCAGTGACAGCCAGAGAGAGCCTGGAAGGACAGCACGCTGTGCGTGAGCTTTATTGATCAGAGGCAATTAGCTCGGCCAAACCCAATTAGGGCACAGTTTTAGTTTTAGGCACACAGACATTAATCACTCATTATCCGAGTGAACTCTGAAGGGAATTACAACAGATTAGCAGAATAAAATGGCTGTCCCTTTGCTGTTAATGGAGGAGTTTTCTAGATCTCTGTTTGGGAATAAACTGCTACTTTCACTGACTTCCTCTTACATTAAATCTGCTTTTGATTTTTGGATTGTTTTTTTTTCCCCCCATCAACAAGATCTGAATCATCTGTCATGCTGGCCTTTCTGGTGACAAATATCATCCCATGAGCAAATTTAATGGATTTTTTTTCTTTTTTCCCATTAACTCCTCCCCTTGGTTGCTGCTCTTGCTTAAGGCAATTTTTGTTGAAGCCTTCTGGCTGAGTGCCTAGCATTTGGCTAATAACTCTCTGCAATTGTCAACTTCATACTGTTTCAGCATTTGAAATCAAATTCTCTTTCCTCAGCTTATATGGGCCTGCTGTTTACTAGTCCATTATGCATTGAATCTAATCCACTTATGCTGTAAGTAGTCTGGAGACAGAGCTTCTCTTTTTTTTTCCTTTTTTTTCCCCCTTATCATCACGTATTTTATTTATTGAGCACAATTCAGTTTGAATGAAATGAAATAGTCATAATGGTTCCTGTACTTCTGCAGAACTTATCACAGTACATTTTGTCAGTTTGATTTATTTTATCTGTCTATTTACAGTTGTTGTGACAACCCAGAGTTGCTTTACCAGCTACACTAGAAGTATCTTATCCTTCTGGAAAGTACTCCATATTTCAAATTACATAGCTTCAGGCTGGACCTGAGAATTGCACAGGCGAGTTTTCATTTCGAGTGTTGTCTGCTGGCTCTCCCTCAGTTTTCTTTTTCTTTTTCTTCTTTCTTTTTTTGGTATGCTTTTCCCTTGAAAAGTAGCTATCATTGCTGACTATCAAGGGCCATTGCATAGATAAATATGAAAAAGAATGAGACACAGAGGCCAAATGCTCGTATTTAGGTGCCTGAAGTTATGGCACTTGGAGATCACTAAAAGTGGGATGTGCCCATTCTGCAACATCTGAAAATAAAAACATTTCAGTCCCAAATTTAAGACGTTATGTTTCGTCTTTCTGACCTGTATATCCTGGGACAAACTGGACAAACTGGATTGGCCCTGTCTGGTGATGGTATATTGCTGTGACATACAGTGTTTGCTTCAGTGGAAAGTCTTCATGGTGGGGAACTCCCAGGACTGAGGGAATGTGAGGCCACCAGAGCTCTGGCACGGAACACGTGGGAGGAGGCTCAAAGAGCCTTCAACCAAAGAAGTGTGGTAAACTGAGAAAATAACAATTGCGTGATGAACCAAGAGTTTCTGTGTGGTTTTATTGTGTAGGTTCATTGTGTGTTCCAGCAGTATGGCAGGCAGAGACAAGGGCTCAGATTTGAACCCAGAACCTGGTTTCACTCCAAAGAGATACATTCAAGGTCTAGCTTTAAAAATCCTGCATTTCTGAGTGTCAGATTCATAAAACATCGTTGTGATTTATTTATATATTTGTATTATGTCCTGCCTCCAGTAGCTTGCACTAGGAGATTGTTTTTGCTGCGTAAGCAGCAAACAGACACACACGCTGCAGTTTGTGTTGGCACTGTCTGTACATGGCAGTGATATTAAAGACTTTGCTCACCCCTGCCTTGGTGCTGCAAAGTCACCCCGTGTGTTTAAACAAGATGTTGGAGAGGAAGAAAGTACATTTTATGATTACAGCTGGTTCCTGGTGGACATCAAGCTGACCAGGAGCCAACAGTGTGCCCCTGTGGCAAAGGAGAGTGGTGGTGACCTGTACTGCACGAGGAGCAGGGACAGCAGGTCAAGGGACGTGATCCTTCCTCTCTTTCAGCACTGCTGAGGCCACACCTGCAGTGCTGTGTCCAGGTCTGGGCTCCCCAGCACAAAGAGAGACATGGACATTGTGGAGAGAGTCCAGTGAAGGGCCAGAGAGATGTTCGGGGAACTGGGGAATCTTTGCAGTGAAGGGGAACTGGGGAATCTTTGCAGTGAAGGAGAGCTGGGGCTGTGTCACCTAGAGAAGGTAAGGTTCATAGGAGACCTTCTCAGGACCTTACCAGGTATCAGATACCTGAAGGCAGAGTAGAGAGACAGCTCTTTCCAGTGGCTCCTGGTGACAGGACCAGAGGCAAAGGCACAAACTGAAGCACAGGAGGCTTCCTCTGCCATCAGGAAGCACTTCTTCACTGTGAGGGTGACCAAACACTGGCACGGGTTTCCCAGAGAGGTGCTGGACTCTCCCTCCTTGGAGATAGTCAAGAGCAATCCGGACACGGTCCTGGGCCACAGGCTCTTGGGTGGCTCTGCTTGGGCAGGGGGTTTGGGCCAGATGGACCCAGGGGTGCCTGCCAAAATCAACCCCCACTGGATCCACTGATACCTGTAGAATCTTACTTTCTTGAAATACCATGTGAATTTCTCAGCTTGAGACCATTTATTGCTTCACTGGTACTCCCTTTTCCCTCATACATAAACCTTTGGAAGTGGCCTGGGTACTGAAGACAGATCTTTGGATGTAGAGGTTGCCCTGGATTCTGTGTGGAACACGGAGCTAAAATGGTGACTCTGATTCTTGCTGTAATACCTGTACTGTGCTATGGTTTTTTTGCTTCCAATTAATCATCAGTCTCTAGGAGTAATTCTCTAATTTCAAATTAGCTCATTTGATGCTGAGAGTTCTTAAAATGCTTTCTGAATATCAGTAAATGAAGAGTCAAACACATACAAACATATAAGATTTTAAATATTCAGCAGTTAGTGGTGGAATTGTTGCATAACTAGAAATCAGGTCTCATCAAGATTCTCAGCCTTAAATATTTATGTTAGTCCAGAGACTTATTTCAGCATGAAACCACATGCTTTTTTTAAAACTATGACAAGCCTATATATGGCTAGGAAAAAAAGAATAATGTAACATAAGGTAATACTTTATGTATGTAGGTATACGTGTACGAATTAATGTATTGGCTGTAATACTGGAATTTTTGCAGTAGCACAGGAAAATCTTAGCTATCTAATTTGTGTCAGACAACTTTATTTTTTGCAGAAGTTAATTGATTTTAAATAGACCATTTTCTTCAGGTTGTCAGGCTGAAGAACAGACATTGGAAAATGAAACTCAATCCACCTTTGTTTACTAAAATTTCGTGACTCTGCTGAGTTCACATGAACTGAGTTTACATACATGTACTGATGGTGCCATTAGTCAGTCTGTCGTTAGCAGGATGAGAGTGCATCACCTACTTCCATTCACTCTGCTGCTTGAAAATCCTTTCCAACAGCCCTCGCTCTACACTTCCTTGGTACCATGAAGGAGAACAACTTGTTTTCCATTCTGTTCACAAATGAAACACGGGCTCCAGGAAAATGCATCTTATTATGAATCAATCATTGCTTACAGAAATATGGATTAAGAGGCAGAAATCATTTGTGTTAAAGTACATATACATCTTCTGCACAGGAGATTCGTACATTGCGTTATCCAAGGCAGCATCGGCAGTTTTAAGCTCCCAAAGGGAGTTGTTCTGTGAGCAGTAGAACCAGTGAGGTTTTCAAAATTATTTTTTTTGTCTCCCACATTCCTCAGCCCTTCCCCTTCTCAGTGCTCCAGTGCTTCTTCCAGCTCCTCCTGTGCCTTTTGCCAGTTTGGCTGGGAATCTGGCGCCAGATGCCGTGGCTGAAAGAAGCGTGTGCCCGTTGCCTGTTCATTGTACCCATGGGGATTGGCCAACTGGCTGCACTGAAACTGGTTTTTCCTTAGTGGTAGCACTAATTTCCATTCATGTCTAGCCATGAGTTTTCACAGTGTATGGGAGTCTGCTGTCTTTGAGAGCTGTGTCTCTCTGAGAGGCTCAGTGGACTCCCAGATTTAGGAAGGGGGGGCCCTGCAGTGTAGCTCCTTGTGATCTTCCTTGGGAAAACAGGTTCAAAGGTATTGCCATATAACACTCACATCTCAGAAAAAAAGAATCTCAAGGTTAATAAAGTTACCAGAACTACTAGACCTAAAATTACTCAGGGCAACAGAATGCCTTTTCATTTTGTTGTGTCATTAGAGGGAGAACCATTTGCAAGGTTGTGGTACCTATTAAAGTTAGTGAGGTTACATGAGTGTAACTCCACGGAATACTTTAAAATTGGAAACATTATTGTGCTATCTCTTCCACATCTAGTGAAAGATGAATCCTGATGCAGCAAAATGCCCAGATTATGAAGTGGCAGCTATATCTCTTCAAGGACTTCTGCAGTTCCATGAGGGTGAAAACAGATGTTGGATGGTCACATCCACTGATATAAAAGCACAAGGCATGTTCTCCTCTGTTTCTTAACAAAACACTTTTCATGAAGGACACAGTTCAGACCTGAAATGTCAGAGCAGTGCACATTTTTGTGTAAGGCCGGCTTGCTCCTGGAGTGCCTTTTTAATGCCTTAAGGCATGGTTACTATTTTCACAGTACAACGTCTGTGTGAAGTGATTTCACAGTGCTACGTTCCGGGCACTGCAGAAGGATTTGGCCCTGCCTCAGTGACCTGGGAGTCCAAAGCTCCCATGCTTCAGGAGGGAAGCCCTGCTCATCTTCCCCAGAGCACGGGAGCCGTCAAAGCGAGATTCATCAGCCTGTAGAGTCTGACAGGTGAACAAGGACCCTGCTGAGCAATTTCGGTGAATAGGTGCACTCTTCCATCAATTATATTCTGTCAAATTGGCATTTATCATTTGAAACCTATTTTTCAAGAATGTTTCCAGCCAGCTCTTGCAAACAAGAAAAGGAATGGGGTTGAATATTAATAATCCTTGGTTTGCTTATTTGTTGCAGTGCCTTTTTTTAAGAAATGAATTTTTCATTTTCTTCTGTTCATGCAGCTCACAGCTTGGTTAAGTTCATTCCATCTATCAGCTGTTAAAGTTATTTGATATAAGAAACGGTATTCACAAATGAACAAAATCACTTCATTGCCTATAAACTGGAGCACGTATCTATGGTGTACTGAAACAGCACTCCCTGTAGACAGTGGGGAAATTGTGCTTTGTCTTACCTAAAGATTGCTTTCCTCAAAGCAGTCTTGAGTTTAGGGTGCACTAACTATAACAAAAGCTTCCCAGAGATGCATGGGAGCTGAAGGAAGAGATGCCTGCTGATTTCTGGGATCAAAGAGGTTTAATCACGTGTTTCTGTGATGGGTTAACTGTGACTAAGGACCAAAGTCCTACCCAGCCACCCGGTTACCCCTCAGCAGGACAGAAGGAGAAAACAGGAAGAGGAACAGGCACAGGAAAGTTTATGGGTGAAGATAAAGTCAGGAAGATTTCTTACCAGTTACTGGTGTGGGCAAAATAGACTCAACTTGGTGAAAACTGATTTAATTTATTGCCAATTAAAAGATATGTGGTAGTGAGAAACAAATATAAATGTTACAACATCTTTCCTGCCCCTTTTGCCATCCTTACACCCGGCTCCTCTGCCCTGTCCTGGAGGGGCACAGGTGAGGGTGGGGGTGTGTTACTGTCAGTAAACAGGGATTTTCTCCTTGCCATTCATGAAACCATACAATAGTTTGAGTTAGAAGGGACCTTTAGAGGTCATCTAGTCCAACTCCCCTGCAATGAGCAGGGACAGTTGCAAATAGACCACTTTGCTCAGAGCCCTGTCCAACCTGACCTTGAATGTTTCCATCTGCCACCTCTCTGGGCAACTCTGAGGACATCTCACCACCACCAGTAAAGACTTCCTTCGCTGTACCTAATCTAAGTCTCTATTTTAGCTTAAGAACATTACCCTTTGTGTTATCACCACAGGCCCTGCTAGAAAGGTGCTCCAGCCCTCTGATCGTTCTTGTGGCCCTGCAGAGCACCGTCTCCAAGAGCTCGATGTCCTTCCTATGCTGGGGACACCACAGCTGGATGCAGCACTCCAGGTGGGGTCTCACTGTGGTGGAGTAGAGGGGCAGAATCACCTCCCTCAACCTGCTGGCCAGGCCAGCCCAGGACGCAGTTGGCTTTCTGGGCTGGAAACGCACATTGCCGGCTCGTGTCCAGCCTCTCATCCAACAGCAGCCCCACAGGGCAGCTCTCAACCATCCCCCAGCTTGCATTGATACCAGAGGTTGCCCTCACTCAGGTGTAGGACCTTGCCTTGTTGAACCTCACGAGGTTCCCACAGGCCCACTTTTCGCAGAGGCGCCACAAACAACTTTGCTGGTGGGTGCAGCTTTGCCTTGTGGATCTGTTCCTGAGCCACCTGGGAAGGCTGCAGCAAGCCCAGGGCAGCCTCTGACTGCCAACAGAGACAGCCCCTGCAGCTCCCCCTGCTCCCAAAGCCCTGCCCCTACAGCAAATACACTTCCTTATTGTTTTCTGCTTCTAATTCCGAAATACCAACACTTGGGACAGTATGTAAGGATGGTAACCGTGTACCAGAATAATCTCAGTGTTATACAGGGTATTGCCAAGACTCAATTTTTAACGTTAAAGGAAGTCAGAACTGACACGAAGAGAATTCCCAGTTCCCGTTGTCTCTTTCTCTGTGGATACAGAGTTTGCATGAGGTTCCTTTTTAAAAATGGAACTGAACCACAAGCTGTGGTCAGTTCCCAGCTCTACCAGTTCATTTCCTTAGCAAGTTTAAAACCAACTGATTTGTCTCTATGTAAATGATCCCTTTCCCTCCCACATACTCAAATGCAGAATTCTTTGAGGAGTTCAGGGAGATTTTGCTGGCACAGCCATAGCAGTCACTGTCTTCAGGGAGAACTATGATAGCAAAAACATCAGAGCAACACCTGCATCTCACAGTCCTGATAAACTACTTGTTCCCCAGCCCACCTTGCTGTTGGACACCAATCCTACCCTGGGTTTGTACATGCAATTGGAGTTGATGTCCTTCCAAATTTCCCAGCTCAGCATGGGTTGCAGGAAAATGCTGTGGCCTTTCTGGGCACAAAGGAGCTGTTCAACGTGCCACTGCAGTGGTGGCACCTAAGAGGCCACCCAGGCATGCCCATGTCATCACTGACATCCTGCTTCACACAGAAAGAACAGGAGTGAAAAGGAATTTGAGGTTGGGTAGGTGGTGATTAACTAAACCTGAACTTCCTAACTAAATGAAGAAAGATTCTCACTGCCATCCAAAACTAAAGGATTCCCTCTTCTTTTGAAAACTGTGCAATTTGTAATGCCTGTTTTTCATGAAATTCATCTTTGTTAATAAGATATGTAATTATAAAGCAGGAAGGCATAACCGGATTGAGTGATTATGATGCAGGGAGCATGGAGAAATATTCCTAATTGAACAGAGAATGAAGCTCTCTGGTGATGGCGCTAGCATGCTTAGAACTGCTAAACTGCTGTTTATAAACATCTTCATTTTGAAACAATTGCGTTTCCAGAGATTAGATTAGTTTGGAATACTCAGCAGCTTTTATTATAGCTGCTGCTTGCTTTCTTTTTGGTATAATTTTCTGTCTCCAGCAGAAGTAGCACAATGTAGTAAGAGAGACTCTCTGTGGAATATCTGTGGAACAACTCTGCTTCGAGCTGTGGACCAAATCCTGCCCATATTTGATACTGGAGCTGTTTCAGTGTAGTGGTTTATTTGGATAAGAAAGGCATTGCTCCATCTCCTGGTTGAGTGAGTGACCTGAAACAGATTTCTCATTTCTCTCTATCTGAATCTCTTAATGTGCAAAATTGAGATTATGTGACAGATCTTCAGCCTCTCTCAGTTAGGATTCCTGGAATGTGTCCCAGATGCTTTGAGTTGAGGACTGGGATAAGGAGGACCATCTTGTAGGAGAAGTTGTCCTCAGTTCTGCACTGAAGTCTAGCTGGTGGGAAGCTGGCAACCTGCTTCTCTCACCCTGCTCCTTAAGGTGAATCCCCCTTGTGAATTCTCTTCCTGCCCACCTCCTTAGCAACACTCAACTGAGAGTGTCGTATCTGTAGCTCAGCTGAGGGTTGCTGTCTCTCCTATTCTAAGCATTGCCTAATTTATTCTCTCTTCCTCCTTACTGCTGTGTGGAGGTCTTTGCATTTTGACATTAAAAAAAGTTGTCCCTGGAGTTTGGAAGGGCTGACTGGTATGATGAGGAGCTCAAGCAGGTGGCTGTGAAACTCCATGATCAGTGGCCTTCCCAAGAAGCAGAATTTTGAAGGGCTGGGGAGAGGTTAATGATACCAGGCCCCCCTAGGTAAGGTTGTGTCTCAGGGTAGCAGATCAAAGAGAAGAGGAATATAAAGCACTCCCATGTTTATTTGCCACTACCTGCTACAGTTAAGACTGCTCGGGTAGTTGCAAGAAAGAAACCAAAGGCAACTTGGGAACTGGTGAAAAAGAGAATAGAATATCGGGGGCATTGCCTCTCTCCACTCTCCCAGGTGCGTTAACACTGTGGCTGTTCCTTGCTGTGGGCTCCGCAGGGAGATCCCAAAGGATCAGCTGGGGTGGGTGGTTCACAGCAGGGCCACGCTGTGTCAGACACTGGACAGGGGGACACAGCAGCCTTTTCAGCTGCGGATTTCACACTCTGAACTGCAAACAGAACGAAAGGATGAGAAGGAAGTAGTACATTCGTTACAAGCCAAGGAGTGGCTGCAGATGGTAGGATATTTTTACAATACAGAGGGGATTTTTAAATGAAACATTCAGGTTAGGTTATCCTAGGAGGATTGTAAGAAGGAAGATGAGAGTGAAAAGCAAGAACAGGATTAGGAGTTGGGGGAAAAAAGATAAAGTGTGTGAATTAAGGCTCTTACAAAGAAAGGAATGACAATATCCAGAGCAGAAACTCTAGTGAAGAGCATGACTTTCAGAATTCCCCACTACAACACCTCCTGAGGGTGTTTGCTGTTTGCTTCTGAGGAGGAGCTGGTACAGCTGAGTGTGAGAGAGGACAGGATCAGAAAAGAGAGAGTGACCATGATCCAGAAGTATTGATATATTCATAAAACAAAAGGAAAGGCTCAGCCCCATAAACAATTAGAGGAATCGGAAGGAAAATAATCTAAACCTTGCTGTTTCAGACAGGCTTAACAGAGGCATAAAGAGTTCCAAAGTGGTTTTCTGTCAGCCCCTGCAGAGCCTGCAGCAGGATTGCATCTCTGACCAGAACCACTGAATACCCTGAGCTGGAGGAGACCCACAGGGACCATCGGAGTCCAGCTCCTGATTACACAACTGAAAATCCGCAGAGAGAAAGTAAATACTAGGCACAGACAAAATAAACACTGCTAAACTAGGAGAACATCCGAAAAAGAACTTTTGGGGAGTGGAAGAGCATTGAAATAATGTTTATTTTTTCTTTGTATGAGACATCCTTTCTGAACTCACCAATGAGCATGATTTAAGGGCAACTATAGCAGCATTCCAAAATCTTGGCCACTATATTTAGAGAGTAACCTTCACAGGGAGTCTGCCAGCTTGAAGTTTAGGCACTGCAAGAACATGTGCAGGTTTGGCCAGTCCGCTTTTCTTCAAATCTCCCTGTAAATAGTGCTCTTTAGACTCATGTGTTCCACATCCTGGGTTTTTCTCTCTTGCTCCGTTGGAGTCGCAGACAGAGGGTAAACAGAAAACACAACCTTGCCCTTAACACCCCAGATTTCATAAAATAAACTGTCCAAGAAGCTGTGAACACTGTCAAGGGTGAGTAATTCTCTTAGGAAGTTCAAAGGATCTATTTTTGCAAGAATGGGCAAGGCAATGGTGCATTCCTTTTCTTTCTATGCTACCCTTTTAATATGGAGTTTATTCTAACTCCTGGTTTACGTCAATTTTCCCAGTTCCCAATGGCCAGTAGTAACTTTTCAAGTGTTTGTGGAGACAAGGATGCCATCCACTTGTTCAATCTAGGCTACTGATGTTTTGCTCTACCCTAGAGCAGCTGTAAAGCAAAACAATTTTAAAATCCTATTGTAAACCGGACACTGTTATTTAATAACAAGAGAAGAAAAGCCACAAACATTTAAAATATCTGAAATAAGTGTGATTTTAGACATTTTAAAATGACAGCTGGGTGTATTTTAATCTGCCAGGGTGGGAATTAAGCCTCTTTCTCTTGCAAGATTTCACTATCTCCTACCGATTTATTTTGGAAAGGGAACAGAAGGTTTTTTATACTGCATTTTCTATCAGGGGAAGTAGTAAGAACATGGGCAATCAGGTTGGTTTTACTTCATGTTTGCCAAGTCAGTGTTTGTGTTTTGATTCAATTGCTAAGTTGCATTCAGAGAGGCTGAAACAGTGAGGACAAAGGCTTGTTTTGAGGAAAAAACCCTTTTTTCTCATTCTACTAAAAACATGCCTACTGAAGTTTCTAGAAGTTAATAGTCACAAAGTTATCCTCCCCTCTGCAAAGTCCAGAAGCTTCAGGGTTGCTTTGTACATATAACAGTATTTTGAGTTAGGCCAGCTTTTAGCTTTTCTGTGGGTTGTACACCAAGGAAATGACCTTTGAGTTCACACCAGAGGACTGTTGGTGCACGAAGCAGCATTATAACTGCTTTGGAGGAGATGAACTTGCTATTGCCAGTGTATTAGGGATTCTTCCCTTTTATCTGCCTCTTCCTCCCCACCTCAGTCTCAAAGCCAATTCTTTCTTCAGTTATTTTGCCCTGGTTTAAATGAATTTCTTTCTAGGAGGCACCTCCATTTATCCAGGTTGCATCACTAAAGGCAGTTGTTAAACCTGGTATTGAAGCCTGTAACACGAAAGATTCTGTCTTCAAAACTGCAAGGTGTTTGGCACAAAGGAGGAGGGAAATCAAAGCGCCTCCTTTAGAGAGGAGTCTGCCCATGGTAGAGCTGGGCTGGGAAGTGACCCTGGACCATTTTGGTACCTCTGAGTGTCCCAGTTAATATCTGTTTCACCAGCCATTCTGTCAGCTATGGGCAAAGCTCTTGAAACAAATACAGCATCACAGGAAAAATGGTCCAAATGTCCTGAAAGGATTCTTTAGGCAGAGAACCTCTGGTGGTGGAAGCTCGTGATTGATCACAGCCACCTTTAAATGAGCAGCAGCCACTCTGACTGAGCTCAGTCATGTTGGGTTAATATCCATATCAGCAGGGATAGGGCACTGCATCCAAAGCCTGAAAGTGTTCACTGACACCTGATTATTCTCCTTTTTACAAGAAAAATAAATTTCTTTTGTAATGAGATACAAATCCTGATTTCCGTGGGTTTATCCCATCTTTTATTTGATTACAATTTACGAAATCATCCAGATTTTCTGCATGAAGTGATGCTACTCATCTGGCTTTGACTCTGTGTCAGAATTTTCTGACAAAATATTACATGTCAAAAAGCTTTTGAAAGGCAAGAGACTAAAGATGTTTTGTAATCTCTTCATGTGTGGAAAATGTATTTGATGAAACCAAAGAGAGCTACTTTTTGAAACATAAATTCTTTTTAGCCCAAGTAAAAGTTTCACCATCTGTTACAGCTCCATAAAATTCTCATAAAATATCCATGATGACAAATGACTTCATGTACATAATGGACTTGTGATTTCTCTCTCTGAACTTGTCTTTTCAGAGATCCTAAATGAATTACTGAGCTTGCTACAAAATGAAGTGGTAGTGAAATGTAAATCCAAAAAGCCCCAGTTAGGTGCAGCTTTTTGTAAGTGGCACGAGTCTTTAAAATGCAATACTGTGAGCACTACAATTTTTTAAATGACTTCCCCTCTGTAGGGGCTTATTAACTAATTATATATTAATATTAGCAGGATGATCAAGTTTTATGTAGCTTTCCAGCTTCCTGAAGATACATTTGATTGACATAATTGGGCTTTTAGTTACAGAACAGCATCTGATTCCCATCTTAATTATATCAGTGTAAATCCTGAGAAATGTATATTTTTCCAGTTTAGACACTCGCCTATGAAAATGTTCCATAATCTGGAGGCCCTGTAATGTTTAATTTTAGTCCAGAACATGTAAGAGCTTTCACTATTATGGCTATATGGCAGGCACTTCTTGCTGTTAAAAAGGAATAGGCCAAGAAGAGGAATGGAGACAAATGTCATTGGCTTTTGAGAGGTGTGAAATACTGCACAAAGGATTACACAGGAGTAGTGTGGGGAAGAAATTATGGGGTAAACCACAACTATATATTCCTTTTTCACAGTTCTTTTATCAGTGTGTGTACACCGAAGCAGTGCTTTAATGGAATTCGACCTTCCTTTTCCCTTATTGAAACCCATCATTGTAACGGTGAGATCAGTCTGGTAATAATGCAGATTTAACATGAGGCAAAAAATGAAGATAGAATAAAATGCAATGCAGTGATCAGCGATTCCCCGAGCTTACTTCCCCGAGCAGTCCTTAGGGAATTCCTCTGCAAGAACTAGCCCTGTGTCCGGATGCTGTTGCATTTTAATTCAGTTTAACATTTTAGCTCAGTTTAATGGGCCAATTCCAATGGCCTTTAAGGACACCTTAACAAGCACTGTGTTTATAAAGCAGTTTGCTCTCTTTGAGGTTTTCTCTACATACACTGATCTGATACACTGGCTGAAAGCTTCATTTATTGCAGAAACTAAAAAACAGCTGCAATCCTCAATTTATTTTTGGAAAATTGCTTGTTTGATGATTTCCTAAAAGGCATTTCTCCTGCCTTCGTGCCAGAGGCAGGCGAAGCTTATGCAAATGGTGATTTGAGTGCTAGCTGTGAGTTAATAGCAAGGGGATGGATGGGCTCAACTTCGAGCAAAAGAACTGGAAGACATTAGTAATATAACAATCTACAAAAAAGAAATGCCTCTCATTACTGCGTTCTTGCCTGAAGAACTTCAGTGCGGTTAATATTTTATAGACAGAATTATTCTTTATTCTGCCCGTTATAATTGGAAAACACAAGCAAATCTCAGCAATCTAAGAGTTCTATATTTAAATCGATCAGCTGGCTTTTGCTTTGGGTTCTGCAAAGTGCTTCCCACCTGGTGCCTAATCACCCTCAGACCCTGTAGGTCTGCCTGTGTCAGACAGTCCGTCGGAGTCACCCAAAAATGAAGGAGAAGCAGAGTGTCACACAGAGGCCTTTCCCTGCTAGGGCAGCTCCTGCCGAGTTTGGCTCTGTGCTGCACGGGAAGACATGGATGTGTCTCCCGCACAGGTTTGGAACGGTGTTCATGACCCGGCTCTGCAGCTCTCCTTAGGTGTCAGTGATGGGAGTAGAGTTGTGCCTAAAGACTGCACAAGATCTTCCTTACTTAGTCAAACATCAGACGTTAGATGTTAAAATGCAGTTAGCTGAACTCCCAGAATAACCAGAAATTGCATATCTGTGCTGGAGTGATTATTTTAAATGGGTTTTGTTCTCTCTCCTTAAAATCAGCACAAAAGAAAGTCTCTGCAAATACCCCCTCTCTTCAACAGCATAACCAAGACAAGAATTAATTAAGGATAATTAGGCCAACTCTAAGTGTAGTAGAGACACGTGTTCACCAATCAGAAAATGAGCTTTTAATTCAGGTATCGGGTATCTACTTGCTGACAGGAATAGAGAGATCTCATAAATGCATGAGTGATAACCTCGGTAGCATCACAAGAATGTGATTCACATCACCTCATTTTCAAATTACTGAAGTTACTACCCAGACCTCAAACATTCTCATCATGGGTACAGAAAAGCTGCCCCAACCCATCAAATAGACCCATTTCTGAGTCCCACTTCCTTAAGGTTTCCAAATTATTAGTGCTATGTACTTATCTGATGTCAAAAATAGCTCCAACAAAGTACTTTACAACAAAATAATGCAGGAAAATGATTCCCCACCGTTATAGTAAAGTCAAAGAGAACTGAGCCTGTGTCTTCCGAATGCCAAACCTCCCTTAACGTTACCTTCCCACTCCCCCACTCTCAGTCCTATTCAAGGAGGTAAACAGCTTTGGTGGGTCGTGAGGGGAGAAGCTGTCATCCCCCAGCACTCTTGAGACAAGCGATTTGCCTTGGACTCAGTGCAAGAATTCATCAGAGAGTGAAAGACACCTTCGTGTTTACTTGTTGCGTGTCCAGGCAAGGACTGAGTATCTGGTACCAGAGCTGGTTAATTCAGAAATAGCTATCAGAGTATCCATGGCAGCAATCGGCACTTTCCAAAGACACCCTGGTTGTTAAGGAGGAATCCTGTCTTTGGGGGGAGTTCAGGGATTCAGTCCTGTGTGGAAACTCCAGAAATCAGTGTAAGTAGGCAAGCGCAAGGATGTGCTCTAGGAATGCACCCAGTGCCTTCCAGCCAGAGCATCTATCCTTTTGTTACGGTTGCAGATTGTGTTGTGAAGTTCCTTTAGGGTAATACCACAGCAATCTTGCCACATGACCTTCCTCTGGTGCTGTGCTTGCTTGTATCCTGAGTGTCCACACATAGTAGCCCGTTCTTGCTGACTGTAATAATGAGAAACTCCCTCCTTATGAGATATTGCACTTGTTTTTCCATACCATCAGCTTTACCCCCTTTTCCATGCACCCAGCATAAAATACTATTTTTAAAAAAAGTATTTATCAGTAGAATTCTCTCCTTTTTTTCCCCCAAAGAGTAAGCTCTGCAGCAACAAAATGACCCCGATCTTGTGGGACTTATCTTCAGCGTCATTTACTTGCCATGTAATCTAAATAGTGTTCCTGATGCACTTTCAGGAATCTGAGCATGTGTTTGTATGTGCACTTTAGGGCAGCCAAGAGCATAGCTCCAAGGTTTCAATGCAATTTAGATTTCGGTTTTATGTCACTGATTTTTCTTTCAACTGAGCTACTCTAATTTCACAGAGCAGAGAATCAGGTCTTCAAGCTAGGGACTGCTTCCCAATACTGTGGCTTATGTTGCATAAACCATAAAAAACCATATAGTAAATACTGCGTCAAGGTGCTGAAGTTTTAGGATAGAACTGCAATGCAGAGTAATTCTTTCCGTGTGGTTTTTATTTTACCTCTACTTTTTGTTTGTGATGAAGCAATTGTTGCATTTTCAGTTAATGCAATGTAAAAAATCTCTTTCTTGGCCAAACTGTGTTCTATTCTTCCTAATTGTGTGGGCAGTATCTGTGAGCCCGTGTCCCTTGCATAAACATGGTAGTGGGCTCAGCTTTCATTTATGTAGATGCCAGTTTACACCACTGACAACTGTAAGGGTCTTGGATAATTTAAACAAATCTATAAATTCTAGAGGACTCTGGTCTGTGCAGGTGTAGTGACTCTTATACATATCAATTAGCTGTAGTAATACACTTTGTTGATGCCATCACCATGGCCTGTTAAAATAAAGCCTTACATGTCTTCTGCTAAAGAATTTGGCTTCTTTTGTTCTTAAAACAAAGAAACGTTAGAGAAATATCTGCTGGTCGTTTTCACGAGGTTGTTTCTCTGACTGCTGTGTAGATTCCTTGATACCATTGTTTGTCTAAATCAGTTTTTTTCTCAGTCTGGCACATGAACTTCCTAGTGCTGATAAGAAAGCACTGGGACTGTGCTGGCCATTTCATAGTCAGTGATTGTTTATCACTGTCAAGGTGTTTGGAGAAATGGCGTTTTGTATTGTAAAGAGGATCTAGGCTGCATTACGTGATAAGCTACTGCAGCTCAGGAATGTCTTTCAAAAACTCCTGCCTTTCTGGGTAATAGGGAATAGGGCCACACGGAGCCACACAGGGCATGTCCTTGTGGCTTTTGAATATCTCCAAGGAGGGAGAGTTCATGACTTCCCTGTTGGCGACCTGTGCCAGTTCTCGGTCACTGTTACAATGAAAAAGGGTCTCCTGATGTTCAGGGGAACCTCCTGTGTTTCTGTTGTTGCCCATCACGTCTCGTCATAACACTGGGCACCACTGGCTCTTTTCTTCATGCCCTCCCTTCAGTCTAGTCCCATATCTTTATCAGATGCCCATTGAGCCTTCTCTTCTCCAGCCTGAACAGCCCCAGACCTCTCAGCCTTTCCTCATAGGAGAGATGCTCCAGTTCCTTGAGGATCTTTGTGACCCTTCTTTCACCTTCTTCGCACACGCCCATGTCTCTCTTCTATGGACGAGCCAGAACCTGACCCAGCACTGCAGATGTGGCCTCCCTCGTGCTAAAAGGAGGGAAAGATCACCTCTCTTGGCTTGCTGGCCACACTTTGCCTGGCACACCCCAGGATACCATCAGCCTTCTTTGCCACAAGGGCATGTTGCTGGTTCACATCCAACTTGGAGTCCATCAGGACCCCCAGATCCTCTTCTGCCAAGCTGCTCTCCAGCTGATTGTCCTCCAGCACATACTGGTGCCTGGGGCTGTTCCTCCCCACGTGCAGGACTTGTCATTTCCCCTTGTTGAACTTCATGAGGTTCCTGTTATCTCGTTCCTCCGGCCTGGAGAGTCCCTCTGGATGGCAGCACGACGCTCTGGTGTATGAGCCACTCCTCGGGTGTGGTGTCATCAGCAATCTTGCTGAGGGTGCCTCTGCCCCGTCATCCTGAGGACTGGACCAGTAGCAGCCCCTGGGGGATTTAGTTCCACTGAGCAGCAGCCTCTGAGAGCAGGACCTCTCATTGCCGTAAAGGTGTCCCTCTAAGGCAGGGCTGTGGTGGAAAAGGGACTTCAGCAACTGTGTTGTTTCATAATATTCACTCCAAACCCAAGAAATTGATTTGTAAATTAATCTTTTTTTTCTTAAATATGCTGCTCCCCATTTTTGGATGAACGTGTCCCAACCAATTTCGACCACGATTCTTCATGGCACCTAAGTATAGGTTATATATATATATATATAAAAATATATATATAAATGTATTTGGGACTGTCTCTGACAGGCTGCAGGGCCTTGCATGGTGATGCAGGTCAGCAGTATTGCCAGTTTATAGCACATGGTGGGCACTGTCACAGCAGCGGTATCATGGAACAAAAAAAATTCTTTTAAATAAAAAAGAAACCCCAGCTCTGTGGAAACAGTTCCAAATGCTCACCTGAAACGGGGGAAAAATTCTCTTTTTAAGTAATGAATTTTGTAGCTTTAAGTTGTAACTTTTGGAGTGTGGGGATGGTACCAAATTAAACGTCAGTCCTACCAGATGAGCCATATTGCTGTAAAACCTTTGCTTGGCACTGATGGGCAGGTATTGTATTCTAGCTGCAGTGTGTTTCCAATTTTTCCCTCGTGCAAGTGTACAAATGCCTTTTGTGCCTTCTGAAGGCTTTTGTATAACCTCCTAGGGAATATTCTTTGGGCAAAGCTGTTGAATTTAGCAGTAACACAAGCAACAGGAAAAAAATAATAATTGCATTAAGAGGAAAATAATTGTTTTAGAAAGAAAAAAATATTTTTTAAAGGTATAGTATGAATCTTTATTCAGCAAATCAGTCTATAATATTTATGGCTCTACCTAGTGCATCAAAGCCTCCTTTTCTTTCCCCTTCCCAGGTAATTGCAGGAAAACAGGCACCTCAATGAAACAGGCCAAATGACCATCCCTGTAGTCAGTGCAGTTTCCTAAGGGCGGGACCTATTTCATCCTAATGACTTCAGCAAGTGCATTTCTGCAGAAGAACTGGAAATGTTCTTTGCTCTCAACCAGCAGAACAAAATAATTCTTTCTGATGCCTCTAATTCCAGCCACTCTCATTCCCTACACACTTAGAAAAGGAATCCTGCCTCTGTGATGGTGGCTTTAGTCTGGGCCATGACTTTGAGGAGGGCTTGTCCTCCTCAGTCATCTCAGTGCAGTTTGGGGGTTTTTCTCCCAGAAGATGTGAAGAATTTGGGAATTGTTATTATTTATTTCCCACAGAGCGTGTGTCAGCACTGCTTTGGCGAAGTGTATCAGGCACACCTGTATACGTGGCTTCCTCGTGGAACAACTCACACCAGCTCATTTGTGTGTCGCAGTTTCTGTGCTCCGTGTGGATCATTTATATAATGCTATGGTGTTTGGCATGTATAGCAGCTTTCCTTCCCCTGTTAAATTGAGGTTAACAGTACTACCGTTCATGCTGTAAATTATAGTCCCTTCTGCAGCATTTTTGTGTGCCCAGAACAGATGGGAGCTCGCTTTCCAAACTAGTACAAATTGTTTGTTTACATTATATTTCCATCCCTTTATCTCAGCAATAGTAGTACTTCCAGACTTCCATTGCTGTGCTGCAGACTGTTCCCACCCCTCCTCTCTCTGCCTCTGAGGACCTGCCCTGCTGAGATGGATAGTCTGAAGGTCTGCACCGAACAGGTGGGATCGTGAGCCACTTTGGAAGGATACTGGGGGCTCTCCATAATATTCTTGAACTTGTGATTGCATAACATGCATAGATACATCCTCTGGGTCTGCCCCATTGCTACAGGACTAAGATCACGGTAGTCTGATTCCTGCTCACTGTTGTTTCATCGCTTCCTTCCCCCGTTCCATTGGTTTAATGCATCCATCTGTTCTGCATTCACTCATTCCATGACCCGAGTACAAATAGTTAGAAATAGTGAAGTAGAAAATTCCCAGCCAATAAAAGATCCGAGGAAGTGCAGTGACTTTTCAAAAGTGCCTTCTGGTCTAAATATTATGAGGTTGTTTGCATTCCCTGGTTTTGATTTCCTGATTGTGTCAGTGGGTGGCTATTTGGAGGACCAAGGGCTGATGTCCTCTAGCATGTTTTGTTTTCCCATGTGGAAAACCCCTACCATCTTTGTTCATCTGCCTGCTTTCCTATTCTTACACCCTGCTCTAGTCCCTGCCATAAGAGATGGAGAGGAATCTTACATCTCACTTGCCCTTCAAACACAGAAATTAGAAAGGACATTAGACAAGATGAAGAGAGTGCTTGCAAAAGCAGTCCATCATCAGTAACTTTCCCTAATCCAAAATATATTTGGAACCATTTTGAAGGGTAAAATGTGAGAGAAAAGTATCTTATCATTTTCCAGCCTCTCTGGCCATTGGATTTGTGCAGGTTCCCAAAGCTGGGGAAGTCAACAATACATAGCTGGCTGCCTGCAGAAAATTCCACAATCACTTAATTGTTTTGTCTCCTGGGAACAAAGCCAGGAGAAACAAGCTCCTTTGTAAAGAGTTCCAGCTCTCTTCATAAACATGTATTTCATCCAAACACGCCGAGCTACCCTGCATCGCCTGCTGGCATGTGATGTATTGTGTTCTATTATGCTAGAATTGCAAGCAGGGAGAAACACACACGGTGCGAATGATAAGAAGTGAGCCCGCTAGGTGTTCGGTGTGGGAGATCCTGCCCAGTGCTGTGCCTGCCCCTCTGCTGAGCGTTTCCAGCCTCCAAACAGTCCCTTCGTGTCCACAATGCCATGCTGGTCCCTACTCTCCACGAGTCACACCTCTCCCAGCTGGGATGTGTCTCTGGGAGAGGGGGTGGCAGCAGAGGGGAGCACAGAACTGAAATGGCAGGCCAAAATTATTGCTTTGAACACGTGAATGGAAAATTATGTCACTGGAAATGTTAATTGGTGCCACTGAATTAACTCTAAGCTAGAACCAAACACAACCACTGAAACACGGTGGGGACATTTTGCAAGTGCTGATCCAGAGGCCCCATCCAGAAGGCTTATTCTGAGTGTAATTATGTGTGCAAATGTGCACAGATCCTCGTGAAACTCTTAGCGCTATCTTGGTCATTCTTCCATAAACGAGAAGACTGCAGGGTAAAGATAGTCCCAGTGAACACACATAATTCCTATAAATAGAGAAAATGAAAGTGCAATCACAGGATTTAGGTTCTACACACATTTCTGATGTGGACTTTGTGGCAAACCTGCATAACTTTGCCTCACAGTTTCCGTGGCAGCTGCAAATGTGAATTGTCTTTGCTATGTGAATCTGTATTAAATTACAAGCTCCGTTTTGTGTTCCAAGCGTTAATTGAGTATATTACATCTTCACTTTCATGAAAGTAGGCTGAGAACGCCAGGATAAATTTTTGTGCCTTGGAGAAAGCCATCAGTGGCAGTTTGTTAAACCTTGAAGATTCATTGTTCAAATAAAAGTAGACAAAATACGAGCTAGTGCTACAGGAAAAACAAGCTGTGACGTTCATATTTTAGGTAGGTTGATGGCCAGGAATAACCATGAAAGAAAGCGGTGAGGAAGGGTCAGGGAGGTTGCCTGATTTAAGGACAGAAAATTAAGGAATGAAAAGGCCTTTTAGGGAAGGTGTTGGATCCTGATGAATAACTAATTGCTCAGGAGGACAATGGAGAGACAGAGTTTTGCTTTTTGCTGAACAGAGTTCCCATTTCCATTTCTTTAGCACTGGTCAGTGATTCATGCCTGTAGACATTGTCCTTGTTTTAATGAGCAGCAAAGAAGTGTGCCCAAATTTCCTGAGGAGGACAGGGCTGTGGTTCCTCACTCAGCCCTTGCCAGGCAGAGGCTGCAGCAGCTCCTGTTCCTTGGGAGCCTTTGAACTTGCCTTGCTCTCCCGTGAGCTCCTGGAGACAGGGAGCTGCCTTCTCATGCCGTGCAAGCCACACTCCTCAAACCCTTTCCCCAAGGTTTGTTCACTTGCAGCTTGTGGAAACAGAATTCTTCTGTGTTTCTATGACAATAAATATTGTCTTTCAAATAAAATGAGCAAAACAAGTTAAGACAAGTTTTTGTCTGTTGCCAAATAGATTTTCCCCACAGTCACAGGCACACTTTCTGTCAGCTCAGACACCAGCGTGGGTGGCTCTGCTGCTCTGAGTTACATGGCACGAAGCACTGCTAAACACTTGGTTATTTTCTACCTGGAAAGAACATACCATGGAAAGACAGACTTTGCATGCTGGCAATGTGTGTTCTGTATTTCAAAGAAACTCAAACATGGGATGTGTTGCTGAGCAGCTTGGGCTGGCGGAAGGTGTCCCTGCCCTTGGCAGGGGGTTGGAGCTGGATGGTCTTTGAGGTCCCTTCCCACCCAAATTATTCTGTGATTTAATGACTCTCTGCTACCTGACCAAACTGGGGAGCAGAGCCCTTTTTTAAACTTCTCTATACTATAAAAAAGACATCATTGCCTTCCAGTAGGCACAAAGGAGGTGTGTAGGAATGCACTCATGAAGTAGGGCCTCTCACAATTTCAGGCTATCAACCACACGTTACCAGAGGAGATATTTTCTGTCACAGACTCATGTCATCCATGTGTCAGCCACAGCAATGGGTGCTGGGGCAAATTAAGACTAGAACACAAATAAATGCATTTATCTCTTTTATCTAAAGCAGTCCTAAAAAGCTTGTCTAAAAGTGTTGTCTAAAGCGTATCTATCTCATTTATCTAAGCAAGATGAGTCGGGATTATTTTCTCTCCATTTGAGAAACACTAACAGCAGTCTCCAGGACCTGGCAGATTTTATTCTCCTGCTATCTTTTTTCCACACTCACATACATTGATGTCTACTTTTTCTTCCCCCTGCGTTTTTTTCCCAGCCATCTGACCTTATTGTCTCCATTAAGTATGCTGTGGCCTGGTTTCTTTTTCTCCCTACTCTGATTTGCTTATCTTCTCTCTCCTGCTTCCCTCTCTGAGAATGTACTCTTGAAAGATTATTGCCAGGGAGTATGACCTAGAATAGTACTTAGTTTATCAGTTACTACGCTACAGGCATGATTAAATACAGTGAAATAGAAATGCAATTGTCCAAAATATTTATAATTCTTAAGCTTTCTCTGAAAAAATTAAATTGGATTAATCAACTCAGAAACTAGCCAGCAAAATTCTATTCCCACGTCAGTCTGAGTGTGGGCAAAGGCAGAGTGACCGTGTCTGTGTGCTCATCTGTGATCAGTGCCTTTTCTGGGGTGATGCTTTCGTGGTCTGGGCACTTGGTGACACAATGAGGTTGACCATGCAAGATCAGCATGCAGAAGGACCCGTGGCTCCCTGAGGGACACAGCTGAGCTTCTCCATCATTAGCAGTGGGTTGTCACTTCCTTTGTGGCCCTTGGTTGTCTCTGCAAAGACACCACTTGCCAGCATTGAGTAGGAACTGGAGTTTCACCTGCAGTGAATGTAAAATGCCAAGGCAGGTGCATCATTTGGCAATGCATACCCACATCTCTTGAAGTGGAGCAGAGAGCCCTCCTCATAACTTAAGCAAGTTTTACTCATTTAACTTGGTCAGAATACCTTGCTTTTACCTGAAATTAGTTCTAGCCTTCAGATGATCCAAATATCTGAAAAAAGACGAGCTAATTTGGTGTGCTTTAAGGCAGTTGATTCATTAATTCTATTGCACGGTCATGATATACAGTCTTTCTTTTCGGGTCATAACTTTGTTATAGGTAAGACTGATTTATTGGCAGACCACGGGATTACTGCTGTGCTCTGTTTTACAGAAAATGTCATAAATAATACACCCTGAAATGCCCCTCACAGATACAGAAGACTATAAATTACAGGAAGTCTTTGTGTAAAGACATTCTACAGTGAACTAATTAAAGCATTCAGGCATAAAGCCGATAACACAAAGAAAAAAATTAAAAGATATAGTGCAAGGAGAAAATCTATGCTTTTGATTGAGATTTGAAAAGAGAATGAATTGATGAAGCAGAGAGAAAGAGGCAATCTGTTTCAGATGGCAGGTTACAGATGAGAAGGTGTTTACAGCAAGCGCAGTAAGTGCGAAGGAACAGAAAGAAGCCTGGCTCTAAATTGCAAAAGAAACAGAAGAGGCAAGAGAAATGTGTTGAACTAGAGAAAATCCATGGGTCTGGAAAGCAAGAACAAGAGAAGGTGTCTGGCTGGATCCCGTGCTGCAAGGAAGGCTGAGATGAGCCAGACTTGAAGAATCAAAGCAGCGGTGAAGACAAGAAGAGACCATGGGGATAAGAGCTGCCATTCAAAGGTGTTGTGGGACGCAGGTTTGTCCCCTGGAAATGGACTCCTGTCACGTGCTATTGCTGTATCAGCAGAAGGCTGCACAGTTTATCCTCTCAAATGTCTTTTTAAGCACAAAGGGAACAGAGTAGAATATTTCCTTCTTGCCCAGAAACATCCTGTCTGGGGAGATTGAGCAGAATATAACTGAATCACTGTATCTGAAGTGGAACTTTCTCAATGCCCCATCAAGTCTGGCCTTGAGGTCACCCCAAAGCCTTCTCTTCTCCCGGCTGGTCACCCCCATCTCTCTCCATCTTCCCTCACAGGAGAGGTGCTCCATCCCTCCAAACAACTTTGGGCTCGCTCCAAGAGGTCCATGCCCATTCAGAGCTGGGTGCAGCACCCCAGGTGGGTCTCACCAGGGCAGAGGGGCAGGATGCCCTCCCTTGGCCTGCTGCTCACACTGCCAGCTCAGGTCCAGCCTCTCATCCCCAGCACCCCCAAGTCCAACAAGGCAGGAATCCACTGTATTTTTAGACAATTAATATATTTGCAAAGGCTGATTCCTGCAGGGCAGCAAAGGAATTAATGTTGTCTGAAGATGTTCTGTTTGCACCTATCGTTGTATTTATGAAGCTTTAGCACAGGAGGTTATGATTCTTTTCAAGAAGAATTACTTGATCTATGCTTAAGAAAGAGAAAGGACAAAAAGCAAACAGAAAACTCTTGTGAGCATAGCCACATGGATTGGAACAGATTTCCATAGAAGTGTGTTATTTCTGGATGTCAGTGCTGTGTCTTTGAATAAAATGGTGAAATACAGCATGGGCATGCTACTTGTGCACATTTCCAGAAAGATGCAGCTGGTTAAATCCAAATGAGCTCAAATAGGAAGTAGTTAAAATTTTAATGGAATAAGGGAGCTCAAGCAGAACCAGTCACTCAGTTACCAATAAACAGAAACAGACATGTGAGAAGAGGTCTTAAATGCCATGTTCTCTCTGGAAGTCAAAACCTCTTAATTCAGAATGGAATAAGGCTCTACAGAAGCACAACTCCAAGTGTGATCCAAATTTGGCTTTTTTTTTTCCCCTCCAAAGATCTCGTTTGCAGCACTTTTTTCAACATTTTTTTCAGTAATTATTTAAATTTTATAAAGTTTTTTATTGCTGAATCTGTGAGTAATTTTTCCTAAATTGCAGTGAACATATGAAAAAGAGAAGGGCCATTGTAACGCAGATTAATTAGAATATTTTTCGTCAGAGGTCTTCCTGATTGCAATAAAAGAAGATTCAGCTGCAAAAGTCAGAAGATTGAAAATGTGGCACCTGTTGTTTCTGAGAACTGCAGTTCCCCTTACTCTAGGGCCTGGTGGCAACCAGGGAGGTAGAAAAACAACTTCTATTTGCAAACTTTTCATAAGTCCCCAAAGCAAAAAACCAGTAAATCAAACGTGTTTCATAGTTCCTGCTATAGCAGTGTCTGTTTGCCTATAAACCAGTAAATGGGGAGCAAGAATAGTTCTTCTGTCACATTTCTCCATGGTAAAAGCACTCCACTGTTCGGGTTCCCATAATAAATATTCATGCTTTTATGGGTTCCTTTATCTGCAAAACCTGGTTAGGTGTGCAGCCAGCCTGTTTTATTTGGTTCATTTTCTCGGGAGATTTGGTTTGTGGATGGGCAGATGAGTAGTTACGGCCTCTATCAGCCTGGCACCTTGTTAAGCTCGTGGCTAAAAAATGGATCCATAAAGCTATCGTGCTGCACACTTCGAGCTTTGCAGTAAAACTGGCTGGCAGATGGCTCAGTCACTGAACTGACACACAGGGAGTTTCTCTTCAGGTGAGTCTTCCACTGTGAGACTTTTTTGTACATCAGCGGAAGCCTTTGCATTGAAATTGTGCAGGAGTTTTGGGTGAGGCGGGAGTAACTTGGCATTTCTATGTACAGACAACTTCAAAGAGATGTGTGATAGAGAATATGGAAGTGGAAAACAAAGACTGTGAGAGTTTGGGTAGGGGCTAGGAACTGTGCTGCTTAGTAGTGAACATGCTGTGGGATCTCGACACTTAAGAGCTCTATCACAGGCACAGGATTTAACTGCTCTCTGGTCATATGCTGCACTTGAAACAGCAAACAAACATTCGAGTGGGAAAAACCTGCTCTGTAAATAGGCAATAGTGTCTCACTGAGGCTGCTTCTGTGCGGCAGAGGGAAGGAGAAGCTAAGCTTGCATTTTAATAGCTATCTGAAAATTTGGCTCAAATGGATAAAGTTTCCTGCTAAGCAGCTCACAGTACTTTTCTTTTCATCCTTGTTTGCCTGACGGATAAAAGTGGAGCCAAACAAAAGCTGAAGGTACAAGAAGGAAGCCTGCAGTGTGGCAGTTCTGACTGGGAGGGTCAATTACGATGTCTTGATTGGTAGTGCTGGGAAAGTTCCATGAAGAAAAGCGTGTGGGTCTGAGAAGGTGCATGTGATGAGGAGCCCATCAAGCGCTGCAGGAGGCTGCGTGAGTCTCCTCAAGATACACTGGCATTCCCAGGAACCCTCTCTGACTTGTGCTCTCAGCGGGAAGTGACACGTATTTGGGCAAGGGGCTGCATCAACAGTGCCAGTGGCATGGAACACCCTGTGGGAGGGAGACTGACAGTGCAGCAGGAGCTAAAAAGGCCTCTGAAAGCACAGTCCAGCCCAGCCTGTCCATGCGGACAGCTTTGCATGGTAACACCTCTGGGATGAGAAAAGACAGAGCCGTGGGGATTGTGCTGTCCCGAGGCACCCTAGGAAATAAGTTGAGTCAGCAAGACCTGCTGCGGTACTTGTGCGTGTCATCTTTAAATGAGGCTTACTCTGTGTACGCTGAATTGGGTGGCATCTGTTTACAGAAACAAAGCGTGTTTGCTGACTCTCCTTTACTCTCGGACAGGCTGAATGCTTTCATAGCACTAGTCTGGTGCAGTGACTGGTGTTACGTTCTCCATTCTCTCCCACAAGGAGAAAAATTCTTGTGTGTGATCTCCACGTGCGTGTTTGGGTGGCTGACTGTGAAAGAAAAGAACGCCAAATAACTGCGTGCTTAAAAACAGTGATTCTTCACTTCTTTTGTTTCCTATCTCTCCGGGGTGAGTCTTGGTATGCAATGGTGGCAGGGGCAATTCAGTGTCTCCCTCCTTTGCCTGGGGAGCTACCACGTCTGGCCCATGCTGGATTGCTGCTGTTCATGCAGGTAGCGCAGGGTGTCTGTGTTATAATGGACTGTCTTGGCAACACACAGGACTTTTACTCTGGCCTTTCTCTCCTGTGTGTAGTATCACCTTATTCCACAGCAGTTTTGTAATGGCTGGGGGATGGTTCTCAGGAAAAGGGGGGACATCGAAGGGACAGCGACTCTCACAATAGGTAAAGCACTGCACTGAATGCTCATTAGTGAGACACAGCTTGCAAAGTCACAATGACAATAGAAACAGCAGTGACAGTGTCCTGGGTCAGTGCTTTGTGTGCATATGTGTTTCAAATTCCTGCAAGGAATCCTATTAGAGCTTTAAAACCATTTGCTTTGCCTCAGCAAGTTTTTGTGCCCATTTAAACCCCTGGTTTATCATTATGAAGTGTATTAATGTTCCCATGTTTAATGCTTATTTCTGTCCTGAGAGAAATAAACAAATAATACTTTGCCAATGGGTTTCTGGGGAAAGGAGGCAAAGTGGCAGCAGGGTATCGTTTCTACTTAGAGCTGCTTGCTTAAAAAAAGCTGCTCTGGAGTTCAAAAGGTGAAAAAACAGACTCGGTGAATGTGTGCATTTTCATTATATTTTCCTTTTTGCGCTCAGAGTGGATTCCCAGAGCAGTCTTTTGACAGGCATGAGGCAGTGCGGTTGCTCGAGTCTTGCACAGAAGAGGAGAAAGCAGCGAGTATTTGCACAGCAGTTCCGTGAGACTGCTAGAACCAAGTGTGGGCTGCTCCCTGCTGCTGCTGCTGCTATATATACACCCCAGGAAAGGCTGGCCTCAAGTGGGCTGAAACCAAGATGTGTTCCTTTCCCCCGAGCATCCCTGTGGCACAGTGATGTCTCCGGTGACTAAGGAGGGGCGTGCAGCTGCCCCCAGTACACAGGTCCATGTAAGGCCATTTAGGAAGGGGTGCTGCGGGAGTGAGCGGAGCTCAGAGCGTGGAATGGAAAGGTGTGGAAGGAATGGAAGGAGAAGGAGGGAAGTCCTCGGGAGTGCGATCCTGAGCAAGCACCTTGTGCTGTGGGGCTTTGGAACTGGGAACAGAGAAGTCTCTTGCTGTGCTTTGGAAATAAGCGGGAATGCACCAGGGGTATTTTGTTCCAGCTCTGATTTGTTTTCCTGAAATAACTAATTTCTAATATGTAAATGCTTTTCGTTTTCAACAAACAGTGAGATCCACAAATTATTTCGTGTTTTCCTCCCGTACATTCAGTGCCACTGGGTACCGTTAGTATTCAGACTTCATTTCCCCTAATCACCTACTGCCAATTGCAATTCTATTTTGACAAGCAAATATTGATTTTTGTAATGTGGAGAAAGTCAGCTGAGGGCTCAGATGAAGACCATCGCATTTCATGTGATCTAATCCGCTTTTCAAGTGGAAAAGACTAGTGTATTAATTTGACAGTGTTTTAATACTGAAATTAACTGAATATGCAAATGTTTGAGGAAAAGTGCTCAGTCAAACCAGTTCTTAATTTCTTGGTGCCTATTTCTTGGGATTTAGATAGAAGTAGCTTGGCTTTTCAAATAGCTCAGTACTTGCATCATCCCTTGGCTTAATAACCACATCTTCCATGACACTATCACAGTACAACTCATTTATAAATCTGTCATGATAACATGCATGGAATTTGCTTGTTATAGAAATGTGTTGTGGCGGCAGGTGAAGGAAAGGTTATAAAGAAAATCATTGTAGCTAGGGATTTGGATCACTGTCAGGCTTTATACTAAAATTGCCTTGCAGGAGGTGCAGCAATTCTGCACAAAGACCGTGCAATTTATAAATGGAAACTTTTACACTACAGCACTTTCTCCATGCATGATTAGGCTTCTTAAAAAAGAAAAAAAGAAGGCAGAATGGTGCAATGCTAACACTTATGAGTGATGCATGATTGATGATCCCCTAAAGGCAACGGGAGAGAAAATTACCTCCTTCCCTCATTTAAGGACTTTATTAGAAGACTCAATGAGTTCAAAGCTCAGGAAATTATGTTAAGAGGACTGAATCAGGCTTTTTAAAAAATCGGGATAAATTATTTTCTCAGCAGTTCCAGGGTAAGGTTTCTTTTAACTCTCTGTAAAAGAAGAATACTTTGACACTCGGTTACTCCTTAAAGGTATCTGTCACTGCTTTTGTGACTTACTTACACAAGTACTATTCTCTCCATGTGCTGCAATCTGCAACCACTCAAATCCATACTGTATCTCAAATGGAATATTAATTCTCAAAATTAATATGTCCTTGTACCTTAATGCGAAGCATAAGCACCTTTTTAGTTAAAGTGGATCAGAGTGGACTTGTAACATGTCTCTGCCCTGTCACAATGCCTTAATGTATTGAGTTTTTAGGTGTATTTTGGGGGATTTGGAAGGAATTTTGTGATTTTTCTTATTCAAGTAGGAGGGAAAAATGATTTCTAACCTACCTCCAGAGAGGAAAGTAAAAGGGCAATTTTCCTATTGCAGAAACTTAATTTGCTATAATATAGAAATAAACCTCTAAAATCGCACAGTATCACCTGCAGTTTCATAAAAATAAGCACAAATGGTATATAAATATTATCTGTCAGGCTGAGGGAGCAGGAGTTGTTCAGCATGGAGAAGAGAAGGCTCCGGGGAGACATAATTGTGGCCTTTCAGTACGCAAAGGGGGCTTGTACAAAATACAGAGGGTGACTTTTTACACGGACAGATGGTGGTGGGAAAAGGGGGAAGGGTTTTAAACTAAAAGGGGGGAGATTTATATGAGATATTAGGAAAACCTTCTTTACTGTGAGGGTGGAGAGGCACTGGGACTGTTTGCCCAGAGAAGCTGTGGCTGCCCCATCCCTGGAAGTGGTGAAGGTCAGGTTGGATGGGACTGTGAGCAACCTGGGATAGTGAAAGGTGTCCCTGACCACGGCACTGGATGGTCTTTAATGTCCCTTCCAGCCCTTCTAGGATTCTCTGATTGATGACAGACCATCTAATTTATTTGTGTCTGTGCCAGCTTCAAGGGGCTGCAAGCAACACTGGAGAGGCAAGAGAAGTAAAAGAGCATTATCGTTTTGTTGGCTTTTGAGCAACTTAATTCTTGCCCCCTTGTTTGGCTTAACATCTTCCCTCTGAGCACTTGAGATTACTTCACCAACTCAAATTATCTGCATTGTAATAGTCACTTCAGAATGAAATCTGAATCAGTTCTCTGTAGTCTTGGTCAAGACTAATGCTTTCCTAATACCACGTCTTCACAGCATCATAAAGTAATAAGAATTCCAACGAGTTTCTTCAATGCACCAGACAGAGCTGAACATTCCCACTTTCCCTTTCTTCTTGTATACACAAAAAGCATCCACTCTTTCTCAGACTGACAATATCAAGGTCTATAAAAGCAATAAATCCAAAAAGAACAACAGCAATGTATCCATCTTAAAATTGCTCTCCTAATGTGTTGCGCCAGTTGCTCTCATCAAATAGGAGTTGCCCCATAGCTACGATGAGAGGAGAACAGGAGCTGCCCTTCACTGCAGGTGCAGCAGACAGGGAAAGGGCACTGGCTTGTCTGGGTTAGCTGAGCCAGAGGCACTTCCCAGCTGCTGGCCATTTGGTGACATGTCCAGAGGAGATGCAGATGCGTGGTGTGTCCTGTCCACCTTCAGCTTTGTGCTTTATTTCTGTAGGTGTGAAGGGAGCACATTTGGTCCCCAAACACAGTCTGCTGTCGGGACAATCAGGAGCACGAGTTTGATGAACAATTTATGTTTAACCAGTATCTACATCCCTTCACAGAGCTGAATGTACCACTCAAAGTGATACGCTTCCACATGAACAGGCTTACTGAAAATTTGACTTAAAAAGCTCAACACAAACCATTAAAGTGTTGGCTTCATCATAATTAAAAACTAATCAGGCCCATCACTACTGAAACATCAGCTTCTCTTGTTTGTATACAGAGTACATCATTAATTTATTTAAATGTCAGCAGCAGACTTCATCAAGGCTCCCTACAATTCGCCCTACATGCCTGTGCAGGATGTGAAGTTCCTGCTGCCAGCCAGCCAGTTGGTTCAGCACACTGTAATTCAGACATGGCTTGGACACATCGCTCAAAGCCTTTGAGGCTGGAGTGTCCCAGGATATTCACTGTGCTAGGAGCTTTGCACTTTGATGCCAGGAGCACTTTTTCAGAGCATTTACAGCTTTTTTCCTCTACTTTTTTCCCCCCACAGTGACATAAAAAGCATCCTGTAAAGGCCAGGATTATCACCAGATGTGTATGCGTGTGGCTGGGGGAGAAAGAGGATAATAGCATCCACAGCTGAAGTGGAAAAGCATCTTTCTTCCAAGAGTGAATGCTCTCCATTCAGTGGGTAACTCTCATTTGCTTAGCTCTGCTGCCCGCTGGGACTGAGAATAGCATCCTCCTCTATTCTGCCACAACTTACTTTCCTGCTTCCTAGATGATCTGTAATTTCATGAATGCCTGATGGTTGTTTTGTTGAAAGGAATTTTTTGACACAAACTACATGTTTGATAAAAGATGCAGATTGTACAATTAGCATGAGGAGGAAAAAATGTCCCTGAAAGCATCAGATCCTTAAAAATGTAGGAAATCGAGTGTATTAACATTAACTTCTGCATAATGAGATGTGCTTGATGTGATGAATTAATGCATTAGCCCTTCACCCTAGAAACCTGCGTTCAAAACCAGAGTCATGCAGAAATTAAGTTGCTAACATGATACAATTGTCTTTTGAATGTTAATACACCTTGATACGAGTCCCAGCACAGGCTGCTCTGCCTGAGATGGCAAAGAGAAGGCAGCTGGATCAGCAAGGGCCCACAGCCAGCCCCGTCTGAGCCCCTGCAGGGCAGGCAGGTCCCCTTGCTCCAGTGCTTTCCCCCGAGGAAAGCTGTTGCTGCTGGAGTTTCCCCTTTGTTCAGCTTTGTTCATACTAGTTGAAAACGTGACTCTGTGGTTTTGCATTATAAAAATAATAGTCTCTTCCTTAAATTTCATTTAATTGTGACGGAAGAAAAGTCACCTTAGCTCATTATTTTGAGATTAATGCTCTAACAAAAGGAGTGTTAGAGAGAAACACTGCTTCAGTGGCCAAAAAGAAGTAAGTTGTGGAAAGAGGGTCCTTGTTAGGATTGCTGTTTCTCATCACTGTGCTCCATTACTTTATGTCAAAATCAAATTGCATTAGGCGAGCAGAGCACCAGCTGACGTGCACATTCAATCAGGGCTTTCCAAAGCATGCTCCCATTTCATTCTGTGCATTGGAGGCAGTACTTAAATATTAAGTGAGTACAAATTCCACTTAGAAGCATTTTAAAAATAACCCTTGATTCTTTCTCACGCTTTTAACAGCAGAATAAGCCTGAGGCTTTGGGTGAGGAGAGGAGGCAGCTACCCAAAGTGCTCAGTTTCTCAACTATGCTGAACAAGTAAGAATCCTCAAAAATTCAGTGCAAAATCCTTAGCGTTCGGGTCCTTGAAACATAAAGATCTTGAGTCAATCAAGTGTAAGCAGCTAATTCAGGATCAGAGCTTCAGACACAGGTGTAATTTTTTTTCAAATCCCAAATGCAGATATTTTGATTTGCATGGTAGCAGTGCACATTTATGTTTATAAGCTGGGGATGAAGAGGTTTGCTCCTTTTCAGTTGTAACCTGTCTGAGAAGATGTCTGCATATCTGTGCAGTGGTACAAGCTGTAAGAGGTACTCCTGGCTTTGATATTTGGCAGCCTTACTGTCAGAGCAGTACAGCTCTTGGATCTGCTGTAAACTGGACCCACGGAGCTCTGGGCTTGTTTCCCTTTCATGGATGAATCTCTTGGGTTATGTTTTGTTCTTAGTACTGTGTCCCACCAGGTGAGGCTACTCTGAAAGTCCCCAACGTAGTGCAGCCTCCCACTGTGCCTGAAACACCTGCACACTTGTGGATGTGATGCAGTCAAATTTGATGCACATGCACACCGGTTTCCCAGCCTGAGCAAGGAAGCGACCAATATCTGCCTCAGCTCTGCTCCTGCTCTGTAAAACCCCCAGACACCTTCTGTGTGTTTTTTCCACTCTGGCCTTCATCCACTCATCATGAAGCAGAGATCCCTGTTGGAGTGGTGGACCATTCCTGCAGTGTGACACTCCCTCTTGGCAGCTGCCAGCTCAGTGGCACAGCTCTAACATGGGAAATGAAAGGTGCTCCACAGTTCTTACACAATGCAGGCATTTGCTGGGGAGTTGAAGGAAATGTGGCTGAGATCCTGGCACCGAAGGAGAGCTGTGCATCAGAGCTGTCATTTCCTGAGCAAGGTCAAGGACCAGCAGCAGTTATGTAGACAGTGTCTCCCACAATCACCCTGAGACAGGGGAGTTTTGTGAAGTACTTAACCTGAGAAGAGGAATGCAGTACTAAAACATGGAGCTCTAAGCAGACACCTGACCTGGAGAGAACAAGAGTTCACATGCAGCTCAGAAAGCATATCCTTCTGATGTCTAACTTCCTCCTCCTCAGCATGCTGCAGTCGTGTTCCCAGCTTTAGTAGTACCTATGGTTCTGTGTCTCACCTTCAGCCCTAAGACATCCCTCCCACACAAAGTCCACAGAGCTTTGTCTCATCTACAAGTGGCTCAAGTCATGTCTATGAACTGTTATCCACCTCCTGCAGCAGAATAATGCAAGGCCGAAGCTGTAACCCAGCAGGAAGCAGATCGTAGCCCTTTCAGCAAATGGGTTATTCTCATCACGCCTCTGTGTGGGAAGCTGGGGTGCAGCAGTGGGGAATGTCGTGCAGGGATGACATGTTCCCTATCTTGCCTTCCAAACCACTGGTTTTTTGTTTTGCACCCTAAAAAGGGGTGCTAAAGCTGCCTCTTGAAGTGATGACATTGCTGTGGTCAAAGAGCAGCCCTGGGTTTGTGTCAGCATAATGCCAGACACTGCTAGAAGTGAAAATCCAGCCTTTCCCTAATGCCAGTTTATTCTGAAGCACATGAACATCTGTAATCGAGAAACATTTTCCCATGAATCCTGGCATTTTACTTCTCTACACTTCAATTATTCTTGACTAAGAAATGCAACAGGAGGATTCCAGAGGCTACCCAGTGGAATAAACAACAGCTTTTATAAATGCAAAGACAATAAATAAGCAAGTTGATAAGACCTGGTATCTGTCAATTTAAATGGCATTCAGCATGTGAACTTTTAATTGAGATGAAGCATAGTGGCACAATGCATTCCATTTATTGCTTTCCATTAACTTTCATGTGACCTATTTCCCTACCTCGTGACAGGTTCATCTCTCTGAGAACTTCACAGGCAAAATGATATTTTCCTTTTCTGTTTGCTCAACTGTGATCTCAGTTTGAAGCACTGCTTAGCATTCACTGCTAAAAGAAATAATGCCAAAGGCATTAAACATTGCCTCATACTGCCCCTCTTGATATTTAATTTTCCTCCTGTTTCTTAACCTTACTTATCTCATAGTCTGGAAAAAGTATTCAGTGATCAATCTTCATGGTTTCCTTTTTTGGCCAATTAAAAAGAGTAGGAAACAAGAAATGCTTGCAAACTACTGTTGACATTAGTCCTTAAAAGAATTACAGGCGTATGTTAAAGATGTGATTGGTAATTATGAATCACGGTCACCGACTTTGGGATTCATAGGAATATTTTCATCTACAGCTGTATTTATTTGATCGCTCCTATAAAGGCAACAAGAATGTCATTTCAGTGGGTTTGGTGCAAATACATATTTCTGATAGCTCTTGGTGAATTCCAGGTTGCTGTAGTAAGTGGGGCTTGTGCTGTGAGTGCTGCTGGGCTTGGCTCTAGGTCAGAGCACAGTGCTGGCACCACCAGGCTCAGCCCCAGTGTGGGCCATTCCCTTACGAGCTGGACTCAGGGATCCTGCTGGGTCCCTTCTAGTTCAGAACACACTGTGGGAAAGGCTCTTCTGATTTCAGCTAAATAGTGCTCACTCTGAGCTTCACATTTTCTAAAGCAAAATGATTTCAAGTGCTGCTTAGAAAACTAGTGGTATAATAACAGAGTTTATGAGTTTATAGTTCCTGGGGGCATTACTGCCCAGGTAACAGGAGTGGAGCCCCCTGGAATCCAGTGCCAGGGGAATGTCTATTTATCCATGGGGAAAGGGAGAAAACAAAGGGCTTTCCTTTCTGATCCATACACCCAAATCCAATAGTGAAGGTCTTCGTGAACAGTGTCATTTTAAGAGCTAATTTTGAAGAAGTGGAGACTAAATATTTTTAGGATGTTCATACTAGTCTATGGAATTTCTAGGATAAACTACATTCATGTAAGTTGCATTTCTTATTAGAAATAAGTATCTGTTAAGAAAAAATGGCACTAGATTATAAAAAAAATTGATAAATGCAAAATTTAAATGGTCATTTATGTAGTAGGAATAGAGTATTTACTTCTGAGGGTGATACGTGGAATGTATAAATGCAGATTTGACTAAGCGTAAAAATAATTTCTTGTGTATGATTGATTAGGAAATTATCTGATTATGCTGAAGTATTTTACAGGTTGCTAAAAGCATTTGTTTAATTTCATTCAATAAAACTTATCTAAACCGGCTCCAGTGTCCCATGCAGAGAACAGCTCACACGCTTTAAGCAGCCCCCCTTCCACACAGACGGAGGTTCCTGTGAATTGTTATCCAGATGCTCATTAAGAGCCAAGCAGGCTGTTTACCTCTGGTCAGACAGTTACCAGGAGCTAACAAGAGGATTAACACTGGTATGTCAAACACTGGAGAGGGAATTCCAAGTCTCCAACATGCTCTGCACAAAAGATTATCTGCATCCTCTGCAACCTTTTAATCTGCAGCCCACGAAGTCATCAGTTTAAATTCCCTTATTGAAATAAACCAACATTCACTTGCTGTCTGATTTATATTTATATTTACGTAGCCTTTGTTGCCTGAAAATCCCCTCTCCTTTCCCCTGTCACATAATAGAGCAGCTCTTGAGACCAAAAAGTCATGGTTTTGTTGCAGGATAACCTGTCTCCTCCTGAGTCAGACAAGGAAGAGAGCTGACTCTCACCATCCTGAGTCGCTGAGGAGAGGGTTGGAGCCTGCCAGGTTGGTTTGTGTGCCCACAGCAGCGCAGGGTGCTGTACAAGCACGGGACCTTCATTTCTGCTGGGTGCTCAGGAGTGCTGTGGGAACAGAGCACCCACTGCGTGCCCAAAGGCTGTTCCTCCAAGGAGTACCTGTTTCTTTCCCCAGGGCTGCCCTCAGCCAGGACCAAATGGGAGCTTGGTTTGCTGTGTTGTCAAGCCTGAGAGACTGGCATTAAGAATGATCCTGTGGTAAGGAGCTGGTAGTCCATGGAAATAGCAAAATACTTTTCAGGAAAAAATGGATTCAAGTTTTGTGATTTCTCATGCATATTTTTGCTTCTCTGAGGCGTGTAACCCCTTCCCTGAGAAGGCAACATCCACAAGATCCTGTTAGAACATACCTAGATCTGAATGTTAGAACACTGAGGAGGAAGCACGGACTGTGATGTGCTTCAAGGCTGTTTGCTCTAGAATACATGAGGGAGATAATTGGGATGGTGGCTAATTGAGAGAGTGGTGGAAGCACTGCTGAAGGTGACTGGATTATACCAGCAGGTTTTTTTTAGGACAGTTTGCTGAGACTTCACTAAATGCCACCAGTCTCAAACATGGAAGCAGCAGGTAGCGCTGTGTACCACTTTGTCAGGGTTGTTGCTTAATTCTTTATAAATGGCAAAAAAGATCACAGTCCTTTTTTCTGGCATATTATTCTGAGCAGGCATTTATGCAAGTTTTGTGATTGAGTTTGTTATGTAGTTATACCCTGTTAAACTGAAGTGGGATGGCAGAGACATGGAACCCTGGATGTTATTTCATAGTGATATCTACACTGCATCATTGCATGCATTGAGAGGTGTTATACAGGAATTGTTTCCTGTGTTTGGCTCCTGTTCTGTGCAGCTTAGGATGTAACTTCTCAGACAATTACAGTGCCTAATTAACTGTGCTCATTATTCCAATTTATCTAGCTAAACTTAACAAACATCTACCTAAATTGTGAAGTAAACTCTGAGACAAGTGCACCCTGATTAAATAACTAGTGAGCTCCCTTTTGCTACCATTAACATATTCGTAATTAATGAACAAAGTTTCACCTCCCACCTTCTCCAATTGCCTTACAGAGCTCACTACTCCTGACTTGGAAGCACCTTTGAAAATCAGCTCTTCCTCACAAGAGTCCTCCAAATCCTTGTGTTTTATCACCACCTCTCCCCCATTTCCCATTCCAGGTACTCTCTGAGCTATCACACGATGTCAACAGCCCGTACTTTCTCACCAGCTGCAAAAAGCATTACTATTCATGGGCTTTATTTTCCTAATTACGTCTTGCACTTGTAGTTACTCTGCCTCAGGTAGCTCAAGTATTAATCACTTCACAGTCACTTGTGCTGACATGAACTTTGCTATCCACTTGCCTTGCTACCACCCACAAGCCAAAATGCACTGATTATGTATTTGCAAGCAGACTGGCTTGCTGGTTTTTCACTGGGACACTGTGGGTTTGCTTTCAAATGTCTGCAAACCAACCTCAACCTTCAGTCCATTTCCTCTCCTTGGATACCTTTCGCTGTATTAACTTGCTCACTGGGCATGCAACCCACAAAACTCACTTGTAGTCTCTCTGGAGCAAGTTTTTATTTTATCTCCAGACTCATTTTATCTCGTTAAACTTGTATCACATTTTCTTCTTTTGGAAATAACAATAATTCCCTCTGTTATTCACTGCAATGTTGCACTCTCTACAACTACCTGAAAGGAGGGTATAGCCTGGAGGGGGTCAGCCTCTTGGCACAGGCAGCTAGAGACAGAGCAAGAGGAAATGTAGTGCTAGGAGAGGTGTAGGTTGGATATTATGAAAAATTTCTTCAAGCAACAAACCTGGAGGTATGTAAAAAATGTGTAGATGTGGCACTTGGGGACATGGTTTAGTGATGGGCTTGGCAGTGCTGGGTTAATGGTTGGACTCAATGATCTTAGAGACGATTTCCAACCTTAACAATGTCATGATTCTATGCCTTTATTACTGTGCTAACATTAGCAAACAGCACTGCAGGTATTGCTATCGACTACCATTCCTCCAGCTTTTTATTTGCTGATCAGCTTTTTCACAGGACGTATTTTGTCAGCATTGTGGAAACCTTCTATACCTAACAATATGCTGCAATATTCCTGCTGGGTCAAGAAGATATCATTGCACTTCATGAAAAAATGAGCACTTAAATGTCTGTTTGGGATAGCAATGATGATAAGCAGAAGTCTACAACACATGATGGTCAAAGAAAGTCCAAGTGAATTGGTATTACTGCCCATAAGAAAGAAAAGACTGAATAGAGTTGAATTATATAGCAGGGGTTTTTGTTATTTCAATTTTATAAGTTCTTTGACCTTTTAATTAAATTATGTCCCCGTTTTATTAGGTGTCCTATAAGCACAAAAACAGTCCCTGCCCCGAAGTGACAACTCAGAGTATTAAAATACATTATCATTGATTTTTTGTGCTGTTGTAGGACTTAAAAAATGCCAGGCATGGCTTTAACTCCTCTGTGCAAGACAGGGTATGCCTGCCTGGGTATTACAGCTAGAAGGCCTGCTCTGTAAAGGTATAGGACAAGGGGGTTTTATGTTCTCAAGCAACATGATGTGGGGCAATGTAGTTGCAATAATTGGTGACGCTGTTTTAGGCTTTGTTTTCCATAAAGCTTTAAATTGAGTAATTTTTCCCTTTAACTTTGGAGGGCCCTGTGAAAACTAGATTGGTTACAAGATACCTGTGAAACAAGAATGTCTCACTCTTTTGCCACTCAGAATGGAGAAGATGCAGAATTTAAAACTACACAAAGCCACTCATAATTGAAGTAGCTTCTGAAGATGCTTCTCACCATGTCTTGACATCTGTTTGGTTATATTTCAGCCACGTGTTGAAGACCCACAGCGAAAATCGTTCATCTTTGTTTAAAGGGAGACAATTTAATCAGGATGAGTCTTTTATTTTGGTAAATAAGGAATTTCACTATATAGATGATTGAACAAGATTACCAAGTGCTTTGGCTAAGAAATTGAGTGAAGAGTAATATTAAGTCATCATTTGAAGAGTAATATTAAGTCATCATTGTTGATATATTAAAAAAAAACATGCTATCATCACGCTTTCCACTTGTACAGGATCTCTCATTTAAATCTTGCAGTGCTGAAAAAACATTCCAGAAGTCCTGCAAGAGTCCTAGGAATCTCCCACACTACAGAGACACCAAATGTATTCTTGGGCTTGGGGAGATCTTATAAAGACACACAGAAGTTCTTACTCATGTTGAAGGAGTGAGGAACACAAGGTCCAGTAAAAACCCTTTTTGTTTGTGTCCTTAAACTCCCATTGTCCTGATTTTTCTTTCAGAAAGATGGTTGATGTTATACCAATGTATAAAATTCTGTCTGAAACATATAACACTCCAATCCAGCTTGGGGGAGAGGATTTGTAATTTCCTATATAACTATAGGGAATAAATGACATTTTTTCCAAAGAGATTTGTTAGATAGCACCAAAAAAGTGGATTTGCCATGAGGAGAAGAGCTACTTCCACAAAGTTTGATATTAGAAAAGATAAAAAAGTCTTTGGACTACGGGACAAAAATCCTTCCCCACTGCAGGTTGTGATTGTCTAATACACTCCCAGATGCCTCCTGCTCCAGAATAATCAGGGTCTTAAGAATAAGTTTTAAGGCTCCCTTTGCCAAATAGGGATGCATTTAAATTCTGCAGACCTTGAAATCCAGGGGTTACACTTACGACACATCTGCTGTATGCAAACGCTTTAGTGAGGAAATAACAGGCCTCCTGCTACATTTGCCCTTTGAAGGCAACTCATTTTAGCTGTAAACCTGGCTTTGTGTGACTGATGTTTAAATTGACTAGTGCTAAACCAGAAATACGTGTGATTTACTCCTGATATTAACTCAGCTTGATTTTAGAATGAGGTGAATGCTTGATTTTTTTAGATTGTTGACTACAACAGAGAAATACTTAATGAGCAAAAACGTGAAAAATATATCTATATATGTTTCTAAATTTCAGTTTTGTGCTAGTTTGACTGCAGTTGCTCTGAAAGTGCTGGCTCAACTCTGAAGATTTTTATTTCGTCCTTGCATTTATAAGGGGTCCATATTGATATAAAAGAGTTGCTTGTGGGCCTTCACACCAGGACAGAAACCATTTATTCCCTTTGCAGGTAATGCAAAGGAGGGCAAGTTGAAATCAGTCCAGTGAAGAACAGTAAGGTCAATAAGTTTGGAAACATGGCCTTGGATAAGGAAGTGGGGAGGAGAGAGGAGCAGAGGAATTCCATCAGGAATCCTGTAGGTGGAACAGATCCTACTCAGGGCCCGGGAGCTGGGATGGGTTTGGTTCCTTGCTGTGATTCAGGATGTCAGTGCACCTGAATAGTCCTATGGGCTCTCCATTGCAGTGATAGGTTTATATCACGGAGGTGTTTAACCTCAGGCAGGTGTGTGACAACATTCTCATCACTCCCATGCAGGATTTAATTCTCTGAAGTTCTCAAGGTGCACAGCTTGGTTTTAAGCATTGCACATGGAATAGGTATGGAAGAACATAAATGCCAGCATGGCTTCATGCTTCAGTTTCCTGTCTGACTGCACCAGATGCTCCAGTGCAGATTCCTGAGGCTCTAAATTAGGCAGATAGGATAATCTGAAATAGATCTTCTTCTAATACCTAGTAGCTAAGATTAGCCTAAACTCCAAAGCATGCACTTCAGTGTTTCCTCCAGCTAGTGCATTAATAGCATCATATGACTTCCAGATGCTATTGTTATCCTTTTAAATGGTCAGTTACGTTTTATATTATTTTTTGAACTGTAGCTGCAGTCTCCACAGTTCAACTGTTTATGGTGTGAAAAATAATTTTGTAATTTCTATTTAGAAGTGTCCAGAAGGACTGGTGGACATTTTTGCTGCAGTTGTTAACGTAGACATGTCTTAAAATATTCCAGCTGTCATGAGAATCTCTCAGGTGCAGATGGAATTTTCTGGAACAGCCAGTAAGCCAGAGGCCAACATGGTTGTCTGAATTAACACCCAATGAAAACCTGGGTCTGTTAATCCCTAGGTGTATTTCGTAATTGCTTGCAGTCCGTCTGAAAACCAACAGCAGATGCTCCGTGGGGCATTGCATATTCCTTGTGCTAGAAGTGGCTTCTATACCTGATATCTGAGGAGCTGGGCTGGAGTGTGTGAAGTGAGGGCTTGGCTCTTTGCTGCAAGCCACAGGCTAAAAAGGAATTTTCTGTTCGCTAGGTGAACACCTGAGCGTTCAAAATCTTAGTGTTTCTAGATGGCTTACTCTGTTAAATGTTGCCCTCTTTTCCCTGTCAAAAGGATTACGAAGCACAAAATCATGTGAGAAAATTCGAGTACAGGTTTTGGGGTTTTTTTTCCCCTTTTGGAACAAAAATTGTTTTTGAAATCAATAAATGCAGTAGTTTCACCTGTCAGTGGTAAGAAAAGGAAAGCCAAACCAGAGGAGGCCACACAGTCTGTTTTATGTTACGTTTCTCTACTGTTGTTCATTCCCTATTCCCATTTCTTTGTCTTTTTTTTGTTTTCCTTTCTCTTCTCTTCTCTAGCCTTTGCTTGTATGCAGAAGGGAAGCACCATCTTCCATGCACCCTGCCAGCAAGTCCCCTTCTCAGAGGCTTGAGCTGACCATTGTCATTAGGGTAAGCAGTTCACCTGCCCTGCCCTCTCAAGTGTATTAATCTGCATTTAGCAGAACTGATTCTCACTTCCCCCCTTGCCATGTGCCAGAAGGCCCAGGCCTGGAGCGCTTTTCCCTTTTGTTTCCATCCTGTGTCAGTACAAGGACACCATTACCAGCAGGTACAGAAGAGATGTTGTGCTTTCCCCCACCCTCAGCTCCCTCCTCACCTAAGCACATAAGCAGGTTTTAAGAGATAAATGTCATTCGCTTGTTCTCATGAGAGGCTGGGAAAAGCACTCTGTGATCTGCTGAGTAGCTGAGCTATAAAGGTGCAGTACAGCTGGAGGGAAGTGGTGTGAGTGTTCTCATCACCTGACCTGCATTTTATGATTCTCAACACCCAGCATACGCCTAGCACATTTTGCTCTGCTGACAGGCTGTCTCCCTTTCAAATGGAAAAATATGACCCCACTCACGGGCCCTCCTCTCTGAAATTCCAGCCTCAGAGGGAAGAAATCCCTTTTGTTCTCTTCTAGGTCTTTTCTCAAAGGGATGCTAAACCCTCTGCACTCAAACAGTTTGGAGAGCTTAGTAGTGCTTTCAGAGCGCCCTACCTTTTCTCTTATGCCTGACTACTTTCATTAAAGTGTCAGACAGGTTGGGAAAAGCCACTCGTGCAGTCAGAGCAGGGGTAACTCTCACCAAAATGGTTTGGTCTGGCCCACGCTTGGCATAGATGCTGTAGCAAGACTCATAAATCTGAGGTTATTGGCTGTCCTCTGCTAGAATTATGTGGTTCATACCATCATCCCTTGTCACTGGAGAGTTCAGAAGAGTGCTTTATCATTTTGTAAAACATTAACATAAGCCTATTAAAATGCAAAAGCATCACATTAATATGGAGTAAATCACCTAGTCTGGAGCCTTTAAGGCAGGCTGTGAATTATTCAATACCGTGATAGATTTAGCCAGCACAACACAGCACGCCTCTGATTAGCCCCAGGATAAATTTTGAGAGGTCATTAGGATCAATATATTCCTTTAAATGTACCTTCTGTGTGTGAGTGCATGTGAAAGTGCAAAAACAAGAAAAAAGGAAAAGAAAACTTAAGTCTTGGGAAAGACAATCAAAGAGATCCGAGTCTTACAGGTTGCAATAAAACGAGGCTGATACCAGACCCAGCTGAAATAGCCGGGAGGCAAAACCACCCCTTGTGTTGTCCTGCTTACAGCAACAATTAGGAGAATGGAGTTTCCAGTGAGAAACAGGAGCAGGAACCCCCGATAACTCAGTGTCTGAGATTTGCCAAATACCAGGCAAATAAACAAACCTGGTTCCTGCGGAGCGGCTTCAAACAAAATGGAAAGCAAACACAGTTTCAGCAATATCCAGCCATCACTTAGGCACGCACATAAATCTGTTTGGTGTTTGCAGAGGAGAAAAACCTCTACAAACAAACTATACCTCGACTATTTGTATGCTCATTTAATGGCTTTTTTTTTTTATTCTTTAATCGCGGATTATGTCAAGTACTGTCTTTCAGTCTCTAATTAGAAATACCACGAACCAGGGTGAGCATTTGGTCCTGTTAATGTGACCAGGAGCTGCACTGTGATTAATTTTGGCTGGATTTTGCCTGGTCTGTTTGCTTCTAGCACAGAAAGGAGTGCTGTACCCACAACTGCGTTTGATCAGGTATAGGACCTCCTTGCTGCTGTAATCAACTCCTGCTATTAGGATTCCTCTGGGAGCTGGCAAATGAGTAGCATATGTAATTTCTTCATTAGCACACGTGTACACTCCCAACTGTGCTTTGAAGTAGATTGGGGCAGGATTCCCATCTGGCAAATGCTGCTCCTACTCTGGACCCATCACAGTGGTAAGTACCAACCTTATGAAACTCAGGTAACCTATAGTTGTTTATAAATGTTCTGAATCCTGTCCATCATGCAAGGGAAATACCTCAGAGAGTTCCAGAGCTTGTTCCTGGTGTTTGTGCCTTGGAGGTTATCACGTGCAGAGCCACAGCAGAGCGCTTCCATTCCCTTTAGGATGGTATTTGTGCACTGCTCAGTTCAGTGCATAGGAGGGAGATCCCTGCCACAGCTCTGTTCCTGCCCTCCCACGTGTAAAAGGGTAGCATTTTGGTAAGTCATATATTGATTTTTAAATTGCTAGTGGACTGACTGCATGTCATACTTCCAGGCAGATTTCCCGAGGCAACTTTAATGTCCAGGTACACTGAAAGGTCAGGATGAATAGAGTATATATGCTAGAGAAAGCCTGTTCTCTGGCTCTGTCCCACTCCTCTGGCACTTCTTTCCAAAATCATTAGGGAAGACTGTGAACCTTCTAAGCTACCAGGCAAATTTTAATACTTTTAATACTTTTTTCATGTTGTTGCTCTAACTTTTTCTAGTAGCCACAAGGCTCTCTGTGATGCCTTTCTGTGAGAAGGCTTTGCCTCCACAGACACTGTTGGCCGCTGTTACAGTGGTATGACCAGTGACAAGGCAGCCCTGGAAGATTTTCAGATGATTCTTACTGTGCTCCTGAGACATTGAAACAACATGACTGGCTTTTTATGGCATAAATTACAGAAGTGACATGAAAACAGATGAGTTTATTAAAACAGGGTGAATCACTGATGACATTTAAGTCTAATTAAGTCAGGCTACCCAGCTTAATGATTTTGTTCCAGAGGAGGTAACTGTTTGGGAATTCATAATGTTTAACACAGATCTTCTGAAATAGGGTATTGTACCTGGGGGTGCCATTATCAGGGTCTGTAATAGCAAATGCTTTCACTTAAAATGCTGTGCCAAGTAAAATCACAGGGAAATTTATCCCAGCCATTCGATAATCCTATCCCAAAATGTTGCCAGGGTTGAATAAACACTTACAGGGCAGAGGATGTTCACAATGGGAAGGTGAGTCTATTTTTAGCCTGAAATAAGATGGTTAAAGCAAAAAAAGGAGCTGTCCTCCTCACCTATGAGAGTGCCCCATAGTTTTGTGTTCAAAAAATACCTGAACGATTTGTTTGGCTCTCGGTACCTAAAGCACCACAAATTAAGGGGAAAGCTGCTAAATGCTGGCCCTCACAGAGATGTACTCCACACATTCCAAAAGATAAGCTCCTGTTAAATGTTCACCAGTGTCCTTGGCTTTTCTTAATTCTCTCCTGGGCTGCAGCATTTCTGTCTCTGTGCAGCCAAGACACGCTTGCAATTAATTTTGATTTGCAGTCTTTGCCCACAGCTTAATAGCTCCAGGATACTTTGTTGTGTAAACCAGATCTTGCTCCTCTGACAGAACTGCTGTCCAGTTGTACAGACAACCTCCCTGGAAATCAAGCCTTAGAGTCCCCCTTGAGCACTGAGGAGTGGCTGCTTGCTGGTCAGGCTCTTGAATAGCAAATGCTGTTTGTTTCTTCAGCAGAGCGTGTTTAAATAGCCCTCTTATCAGTGCCGGCATGCAAAGCTCCAAGGGGCCAGTACAAGCCTCTCTGCTTATCTGCACCTTCTGGGACTTCCAGAAGTCACATCTTCATCTGCATATTGGATGGATAGATGGCATACAGAGGTGGGGTGTTTTCCCCCTCCTATTCTGCAGTCAGGACAAAGTTGTTACTTGATAATAAGAAAGCTCTCGACTCAGATCCTCTGGGAGGAGTTGTGTAGTTTGGGGGTTTGTCTTCTGATTTTTTGGGGTGGCTTTTGCTGATGACACTAAACATAGCACAAAGCAAAACTAGATCTGAGCACTTTGAATGGTTTTTGATGACTGAACAGAGCAAGAACTATGTCTATAATGTGCCTGTCATCAAAGGGTGCCCTTTGCAAGTCTTTGGCTTCCTGAAGAGCTTCACTGAACCCTCTTGGTAAGCACATAGCAAGGTGGTATGAAGGCTTTTTCTTCTAACCACAGCTTTCTGTGAAGTGTTTAGGGCGTGCTTAGTTCCTCAGCTCAAATATTTAAAACCTGTCGTAATGACTGTAGGGAGTTACAATTCAGAGAATTATGATTACGTGGACGAAACACACATGCATTTTTGCATGTCATTTTAGTTGCAATGTGGTCATCTTTCCTATTTCGATTTGAACAGTATCAGAGCCTCAAATTACTCCTTCATGCTACAGCTGAGTTGCGAGAAGCAATAGGCACTGGACTCCAAAACATGAAGCGATGTATTCAGTATGTGACAAATGTTATGTTCTTATTGGGCAATTGTGACCTATGTACAAAACCAAAACAGAAATAAAACAAACCCCAACCCAAAATCTGTGAAACAGAAAAAACAATCCCACATGCAGATAAATAAATGACTGCTAACTCCAGATTCCTTTCACTACATCTGCAGTATGTGAATACAGCAATCACATTTTGTGCTTCATGGAGAGTTGTCATCTGTTGTGTCCTTTCTTCACTCTAAAACTGCACTGGATCTGCCAAAGCATACATGCAATATTAAACACCACAGGCGATGGATTCATGCACAGCAAATGTTATGTAAACTGTTGAGATGATTTTAAGTCCTAATTTATGTCACTGAACAGATCTTCTGTGTTTGTTTCTCCAGCTAACTTTGCCACTCACACAGTTCGTTTATTGTTTCAATTGGGAACTGAGGAACTACAGTCCTCTTCCAGAGTCAGCAGGGCATTCTTAAACGGACCTCGCTCAGAAGAATGGACATTTATTTAATTGCAGTGCATGTAATTTGCATATTCTATTGCCTGTAAATGCAGCTGCACTGCAGAGAAACATACAGTGAAGGGTAATCTTCCAGCCTGCTAGTCCAGGAGAGAGGTATAGGCATGAGTGGTTAATATAGAAATTGCCAAACTTGTTTACACAGAGAGCTATTCTTGCCAACTGCCAGGAATCCAAGCACCACACTTGACTTATATAAATATTTGCATATCCTTATGATCTAGAATACATTTTGCTATTGGCAACTTTATTGAAAGTGGAAATAAAAGTATCACTACCACTGCAACAAAAAGCTGCGTATTATTTGTTTTCCTTTCCTTGTCGGTGCAGCAGCTGTTTGTTTTTTCAGTGGGAAATGCTTCACATTTCCCTTTATATCTAGCAAGCTGGGTGCCCAAGACACTGATTGTCTGCAAGGTTCTGAAGGCCTTAGGATGGCATCAGACACTGCGAGCTGGCTTTTTTCTTCCTTTTTCATGCGAGTTCTGTCAAAGTGTTCTCACTACCTAAAATTGCAGTGTAAAGAAAGAAGTTGCACACTCTTCGGGGCTCTTGGTGCTGGGAAGGCAGGCTGGCTGTCGTGTCAGAGGTCATATGATGACACAGGAGCTCTCTAGTCCACTCTCCTGCTCAGAGCAGGGCCAGCTGAGGGATCACACCAGGTTGCTCAGGGTTTTAACCAGCTGGATGTTGGAAGATGCAAAGGCTGGAGACTTGCAAAGGCCCTGTGTTACCCTTTCTGATTGTCCCCATGAAGAAAAAAGCTTTTCCTTATAGGCAGTCTGAAACTCTCTTGTTTCAGTTTATGCCCATGCCTGTTGTCCTCTGACTATGCACCATCTCAGGGAAACTGTGAGGACACTGAGGGCACTTGGTGTGTCCAGCTGGAGAAGAGGAGACTGAGGGGAGACCTCAGTGCAGGGACAACTCCCTGGGGAGGGGCAGAGGAGGGGCAGGCACTGATCTCTGTTCTCTGGGGACCAGGGACAGCACCCAGGGAAGGGCTGGAGCTGTGTCAGGGCAGGGTCAGGTTGGGTATTAGAAGAAGGTTCTTCCCCCAGAGGGTGGTGGGCACTGACCAGGCTCCCCAGGGCAGTGGGCACGGCCCCAAGGCTGCCAGAGCTCCAGGAGGGTTTGGATGATGCTCTGGGGCACAGGGGGTGAGTTGTGTGGATGGACCTGTGCAGGGCTGGGGGTTGGACTGGATGATCCTTGTGGGTCCCTCCCAGCTCAGCATATTCTGTGATTCTGGATCATTCTTGCTCTCGGAGGGTGCTGTCCTTGAAGACCTGCCAGATTCACAGAGATCCCTGGCTCTTCAGAACTGCCTCCCATCAGAACCCACTTGTGGTCCTCTGAACAAACTGAAGTCTGCTCATCTGAGGTCCACTTGAGTACTCTGCCACTGTCCTTCCTCACACCCGCCAGGATCTTGAATGTCACTCTTCCATGGCCACTGCTGCCAGAGCTCCTATTGATTGCTGCTATTGATCACCACATCTCCAGCTCCTTCTTCCTTGTTAGTGACTGGCAGGTCCAGCTGCGTGTCACCTTTGGTTGGCCATGCTATATTGGTATCAAAGAGGTGCCTTTGGTTACACAGGCTCCTTTTGCTGAGAGACTGCATCAAACTGCTTGCAGTCAACTTACAGGCAAGTGTCTGAAGCACTCAAGTTTACTGAAATATATCTTTTTCTTTCTTTCTTTTTTTCTTTGTTTTCCCAAAGGTTTTTCTGAGTTATAGTGCTCTGATGTAACTTTGCTGTACTTGGGTAGATGTTTGGGCTCTGATCAGCCCCAATGAATCCTGCCAGACCTAAACTCCATCTGTAACCAGCTGTACACAGCAGTATCCTCAAATGCAATGCCTTATTGACCACCTTAATCCCAAGACACAGACACAGCCCCCATGCTGCCAATAGTCATCCTTTTTACAGAGTGTGCTGGTTACACTCCAAGGGCAGAGACTGAAAGCTTGCAGGAAGTATATGAGGTTTTTGTGACTTTGAAATCAGCAGTGTGACTGTCATCCAGACAGAACATTCTCTGTGTCTGGCTCTGAGGAGCACCCTTTTTCAAAGATGCCGTCCCTTTGCTATGACTTGCAGTGCCCTCTGTGGAGAAGGAAAATTCAGACTGACCCCTGAACTCAAGGACAGGAGAGAGTCCTCTTGCAAGGTCTTGGTATCATATATAGAAGATGGTTGGCCTCTTGAAAATAAGCAAAAACTTTTAGAACTTTCTACACCCACCAACAGACCTCCCTGACTTTCCAATAGCTCATGCACATTTACCTACAAGAAATTAAACGTGGCATTTGACTTCTCTTTAGTTCTAAAAAGCTGAGTTACTGCAGAATGTCACTGGAAAGCTGGTTTGTCCTGCATGACAAAGGTATGATGGATGTATCTTCTTTCATATAGAATCAAAAGAAGGAATTTATTTTTACTTCTAAGTGAGTAGGGAAAAAAGGTGATACACTACATTTCCCTTTTTTTAATTCAGAGTTGCATCGCTGTGGCATGTTCTTTACCAAGAACCCGAGCATATTTGAACACCAGAGATGTTGCCCTTTGCCAAGAAACCGATCTGAATATAGGTGCCCGATTGTCCCTTATCTGGCTGTTCCTTATCAAAATTGTCAGTGGTCCTTGTGCCTTCCTGTTTCCTTGTCCATTCAGCTACACTCTCTAAGTTCTGGACATGTCTAGTGTCCCTGCAGCTCCTGGTCTCCTTACTGCCCGTTCCTCCTTTTGCTTTCACAGGGGCTCAAGTTAATATTTTAGGTTCCCCTCTGTAATTCTTTCCTTTGTACTTGAGTGACATACACCCAACCACAAGTCACATCTTGCTTCTGTGTCTTCCACAGCAGAATGTCTTGAAAGGGCATTCAGGAGCCAGGAAGACTGTCTGTGCTGAATTGTTTCCAAGAGACTTTTCAAATCTTCCTCAGCAGAAGTCCCTCTGCTCCCATCAAGTCCCTCTTTGAGACTTTCATTTCCTTCTCCAAGCTGCATTGTTGCCGTTCTTCCTCCAAGTGTCACAAGTGTTACTGACTTCAAGAAGATGGAAAGGCTCTGTCACAAGCTTTTACCATCAACTTATCTTCTTTTCTGATAACAGCTTTTGTTCCTGGTCTTTTTCCTTCCCCAGTGATGTGTGACAGCATGACTGAACTACTTCCTTCCCCTCCTTCATCCATCTGGTGACTCCTTCTCTTTGTGTCCTAAATTCATTTTAATGTTTCATGTCCTTAAACATAGAAAAGTAATACCATAATAATCATACTCTATTTCAAATATTGTTTGTTTGGTGACATCCTCTGACCTTTCCCCACCTTCTACATGCCCTCCTTGTTCCCTGCTGCTCTGTCAGCTCCCACAACCACCTTCTCCTGCCTGACAATCAAATCATGTCTTTGTTTCACTGAATCTTCCAACTGTCTCTTCCAGGATCAGATGCTTCATCCCAACACTTCACCAAGCCAAATCTCTGTCTCTGGTTCCTTTTGTGTAGTCATCACTGCCAGCCCCAGTGCTCTGTTCCCTTGCCTTCACTCTTGCTGGTCGTCATGTTATCTCCCAGCGCGTGAGCATCTTTTCTCTCATTCAAATTCTTCCTCGAAGCTCATTTCACCAGAGTCCTTGTCACCACCCTGCCCTCACCATTCTGTTATTATTTACAGGCCCTTTAATGATAGGAGAAAAAGTAGAAAGCAAAACCAAACCCAACAGGAACATTGTAAGTTGTCGCCTTCTCTGCACCTTCAAAAGAGTCTTCTGACGTGTGTTGTTCTTCGGGATAAAGTAGGACAGTGTTTGCCTTGTAGAGCACCACGAACACTCCTGGTGCCTAAGAAAGGTTGTTAATAACTGTAACTGGTCCTTTCTTCTAAGCCGTCACTTGGAATTGCCTGCACACGGGTTGTATAATCAGGCTGCTGTCTCAAGGGGCCTGCTGCCAGTGTCTCCATGTCCTGTGTGAGCAGCAGAGCATGACTATGTATTAATAATGAACTATGAGATGCTTGAGGTTTTCATCTCCTTGCTAATGAGAAAAAGCCAAAGTAAACATATGTAAGAGATCCTTGTCTGAAGTGAAGACAACATGACATTTTCCTGCAGCTCTAAAATTCTCTTTAGATTCTTTGTTTGTGTTCTCTGAGAAGGTGCTGTGGCAATACACAGTTAATGTGGATGAGAGACAAAGGGGTCACTTCTGTGGGACATGAATGCTATTTCCTGAGGTATTCATACTGTTAAGGGGAACCACAGCCATTCACTTGCTGGCTGGGACTCTGCTACAGCTTCAGCAGAAGGAGACTTTGGTCTGCACTTCCCATTTCAGGAGTTGGTTGAGAAAGGTAGAAAGACCTGTGAAAAACGTGGCTCCAGTGCTGAACAAAATCGATTACAGAGAGCGGCCGAAGAATTAAGTCTCTTTCATAAATGTGTTTGCATCTGTAAGAGAGACCAGATCATCCAGTGGTGTCTCTCTTTCTGCACAAACTTTGGATCTGGTGAATGGCTTATCTGAAGAAAAGGTCCTTGTTTGCATCAGAATTCTGTGGCAGAAAAATGTTTGCCCACGCTTCAGCTTAATGTAGATTTTTAAATGGCTTGCCAACACCGTCCCCCAGCAGACTGGGTGTGTGGCAGCAGCAGTTCCTGGGTGCATTCAGAGCAGCAGGGTACCAGCGACATGACAACCTGCTGCACTGGAGTCCAGACACTGTAGGATCAAATGAGCTTCCAGCAAGGAGGGAGCCTTTACAAAGAGTCTCTGAAAGTCCATTTGCGCTACACTAAAATCTTTGTTCTTTAGGAAGAATACTTTTAAATAACAAGGCTCCCTTTCTCTTAAACAAGGAGTTCTCTCTTGGGTTGGTGAGGGGTTTTTTTTTCAGAGGAGAGGAGGATGAGTGAGGGGAGTGGTTGGTTTGGGTTTCTTTTTCCCCTGAGGAGTGCTACAAGCTATTCACACACATGAGCTTATAAAGCAAGCCTATTTTTTTCTACAGTCTGAACTCTCTTTTCCCAAGATTCAAAACAGAGCTGTGCCAGAAACATTAGAAGGCTTCTTTCTATCAAACTGTACTTTTTGTTAAACAAAACAGACTTCTGAACAGATTAGAAGTGCATTCACTGGAGATATAAAAGCAGAGAATACCTAGTCTGAGTCCTCACCACGTTGCTGTCATGGTCCCGTGTACCAATGGAAAATACTCAGTTTTAGCAGCACTTCTTTATCTATTCCGTACAAACCTGAACAGCCATGCAAGGTGAGGGGACTCCTAGCATTCAGCTTGTTGATGCTGTCTGCAGTTCATGTTGGCAGAGGTTTTTTATCTGAAGGTTGTCACTGCTAGCTGTGATCATATAGAGAACATCCCATTTCAAAGTGAGGGACAAAGCCAAATTTGTACATGATGGTAAAAACTACTCCACTATCAAAAGAAGAAAATAACATGGTTTTGCAGTGATTTTTTACTTTGCAAAGCGAGTGATAAACTGCTGCTTAGGTCTGCAAGGGAGTGTTCTTGTCTGGCGCACACGACACCCCTTGAGACGCTGAACATGTGCCTTTGCCAGTAGGTATTAACATGCTTTGCTTCCCTCTCTTAGGCAACTCTTTCCATTAGATCCTAATACTTTAGGCAAAAGAGAGAAAGCAAGAGAGATGGTGAGAGAGAGCATATTCCTCTTGAGTAACACGGCGTGTTTACAAACCTTCCCCAGCCTGAACGAAGCCAACGGGAGGTCTCGAAATTAGCTATTGGAAAAGCATTTCAGGAGGGTTTGTGTGCTGCAATGGAATTGATAATAAAAGTTGCTTGTCTGTACCCTGTGAGCTGATTAGCTCAGGAAGAGTACACACAGCGTTACAATTAGCATTCAAAGCCTATTCATCTGTACACTGGCACAGAGAACAGTCTCTGTGGGAGGTTTAACTGGGAGAATTATTCCTTTTTCTATGCTGTTTATAGTTAGTTGAGCTTTAAAGGATCCAAAGCCTCTAAAAGAGACTTGGTCTGCAGGAAATCATTGAAGATGCTGGAAGCTGAGGTGCTCAGGAACTGGCAGGTCTGAGAGGAACTGCTATATGGCTCTCTGTAAAGACCAGCATTTTGCACTACAAAAAATTGTTTATTAGTAACACATCTAAAATAATGCCACTGGTCAGGATTCAGTAGCCAAGACAATAAAATGTGTTATATGTGGCAATTCTTCCTTCAGTGTTGCAGTTGCTACTATAGATGTAAAAATCCCCAGGAAGTTGAACAAATTAGTCATCCTATAGTAGTATTAATGTGCCTAATTTTCAGGTATAGTAACAGGCCTTTTGAGCACTGCATTTAAACAAGAAATTAAAATTTAAATGAATGAGGCTGAAATACCGTGGAGCACCCCAGCTGTGTGATTCCCTAACATGGGCTGTTGCATTACCAACGTTCTTGCAGTAAGTTTTATCCATCCAAGGCCAAAGCCTTAATGCCCTTCTGACCATACCGTAGCTGTCAGTCCTAGCAGAGATTTACAGAAATCCAGAGGGTACTTACAGCCTTCCCCCCACCAAGGGCTGCTTTGGGACTCCCAGACTCCCCTATCCCTGAGCAGCACGCACAGAATAAGCCACTTTCAGACAGAATCTGTGGGCAGGCGTGGGGCACTGCCAGTCCTGCATGTGATGTTGCATTTTGATTTGTGTGTCCTGGGAGCCAAGGTTTGCAAGGACAGCACCTCCATGTGAGAATAGCTGTGGGCCACATCAGTACTCAACAGAAGGAAAGACAAAAGCTGTAATACTCTGGGGTAAAGTTGACCTCAAAACTCTCATCAATCCCCCAAGTCAGTTTGGATTTTGTTTGCCTTTTGATTTCGAAAGGTCTTGCTTTGTGTCTATTTTGTGACCACTGAGGTTTCAGGCTACCACTTTACTGCCACACTGCAGAGGCCTGAGTGCTGTAAACAGCTGTCCCAAGAGCTGAGAATCCATTCAGGCCATTCCTGACACTAGGGAGATGTGGCAGCTAGAAAGGTTGCTTGGGCAGCCAGCTTGTGTTTCTGCTCTTTGCTAGATTGTACCCTGCCTGCATTTCTTCCCACTGACGCCTCACTGAATACATCTTTGAGTGTCACCAGGATGGGACCCTCTTTGATAGTCTTTCACACTCCAGCTGCTTTCAGCATTCAGAAATACCCTTTGAGCTTAATCTCGGCTCCTTCCTTGTTAGTGTTCATCTGCTGAGATTGAGTAATTCCCTTCCTTCATTTATATTTATATTTTGAAGGTATTTATAGATTCAAGCCATGGCCCCATGGGTTTTCTTTTCTCTAGGTTATATTTATAGACCTTTGATAAGCACCCTAGTATTTTGTTCTTATCTTCCAGTACTCACATGCTGGTTGTTAGTTGTTGCTTTGCTGCCTTCTCCACCGCACACAGGATTTTGTTCTGCGTTATTCCAGAAGTGGTGATATCAGGTCTCATTTTAACACAACCTTATTAATTGAGCACGATGCAGCCCCAGCAGATATAATACATAATCCCTCAACACTCCAGCCCTTAAAAACATTCTTAGACAGTGAATGCTTTCTTACCTTTTAGAAGCTTGCTGCTCTTCCTCCTGCTGTCTCTAGCTGCCTGTACAGCTCAGCTCGGTGGATTTCCAGTTGCCTCTGGATTCCTTTAGTGGTTCTGTAATGCCTGATAATTAGAAACAAAGGCAGCAATGACTGAAGAGTGAAGAATCAAGTGTAAAGCTGGAATTTCACCAGCTCTGCTTTGGTAAAAAAATTAATTTCACATTGAACATTCCCAAACTGCTGTAACTGTAAGAGACTCAGAACTGAAGGTGATAATGATATGGATTGGTGCAGATTTCCCAGAACCATATGCAAGATCAACAATCTAGGCTCATAAATTCAGTTCAGTAGCTGTGAAAGTGCCTTGAATTATTTAGTTAACTTGTCCAGAGAGAACTCAAAATTATTAAACTGTTACCAGCTACTGCATGTACATTTTTTTTCACAACACATTTTTCCTTGTGTGCAGTTGGCATATTTTGAAACACACACGGTCAGTCATCTTTCTGCCCTCTTACTTATTTTGAGTCCTTCTCTTTAAAATTTTTTCTCATGTTTCCCCCAAATAACTCTGCCCTGACTTTGCCTCCGTGTTTCAGACAGAATCTGAATTGTATCTTGATAATTATTCTGACCCAAAAATATCTTAAGAATTTGTCTCTGTGGCAATGCAAGCTAGATTCAAGAAAGAACAATATGATTTCCCTCTTAGTTTACTGCTTTTTTTAACTTCTCAGAACAAGTGAAGAGGTAACTTGTTCTGGAACAAATAGGGCTTTTGTTTGCATCTGCTTGTGCTTTCCTCTGGTGAGAAGGTATTTTCTTAAGCAAGTCATATTGAAAGGGAGACCCTGCTGTAATTTCAAGCCCCGGATTGTTTTCTTTTCTCCTGCAGGTTACAAGATCTCTGTTGTGTAGTCTTGCCTGTGTCAGGAGTGTCCTGCCTTTGTCACTTACTGGCTTTTGATAGGTGTAGAAGGAGTTGATATTTACGTGGACCCTTACAGAGTGTAGGAAATGAGCGGTATATGAGAAGTATACTGATTTCTCAAGCATGTTTTTCAAAGGTTACCCTATCCCAGCGTAGCAAAGGTTAATACATGCTTGTTGAAAGGTTTGTTTAGTTCTTTTCTTGTAACTCAAAATATTTACCCTTTTAAATGGGTCCAAAAAATAAATTCGGTATCAGGAAATCTCATGGCTGCGTCCAGACTATTGCAGGAAACAGAGCAAAAGCATTGCCTCAGTCAAGGGGAGGGTGGCTCAGTGATGGTGCCTCCTGAGCCTGCACATCCCATGCTGTTTTCACTTCCTGTGCTGCCTTGTGTCTCTGAGTGAGGGCTTATGTTAGGAAGCCCTAAAAGTCCAATGGGGCAGGGTAATTGAAATCTCGGAAACTCACAACCTGTAATTTCAGTGCCTAGTACAGCTGTAAGATTAACTTACTCTTTGTAGGGGAACATTTCTCTGACAGGCTCTTTATACCTTCCACATGCACATTTTATACTAGGGTAAGCAGTTTCCCAGTACCATCATCTAAGCCTGCATTTTACAAGATTCACCTCTTAATGTGTGCAAAACCATAATGGCCATAGAGCACAATTTGCAAATAGATCATTGCTGGCAAACCTGGAGGATGTTTGATGAATGTTTGATGCTGTTAATAGGAGCAATAACCAAATGCCATTAAATAAAACCACTGCTACATGAGGAAACAAGTGATTACTTGCCTAGGAGGCCACTCGTATAAGGAAATGCTTATTCAAGGTGAAAAATGTTTCAGAACTTTAGTAAAAATCTTGGAATAAAAGCCTCCAATCTGCCATCACTTTATGTTCACAAAGCTAGGATGTTGCTATGAGATTAAGGTGGGGGAATGCTGCGTGAGCTGCTCTGCAGTACCACAATATCTCTGCTTCCTTCTGTAGCTAAAACAAAAACAAAGCCCCTTTGACCCGCTATTAGTTGTTGAGAAGTGGTAACCTAAATGTAGAACAAATGAAGTGTGCTATCACTGAAGGGATTTCCAAAAGAGCATTATACCAGTGACTGTAAAAGCTGCATGTGGCAGACTGAAAAAAACACACAAATCCCCTTGTTTTATGCTGTTACAGCTTTGACAGGCCCCCTCTTGGGATGGTTGCTCCTAAGATGCATTAATTCCAGCACTTAAGCTCCCAAGTTCAGTGAAATAGAGGCATAAACTGACCTTTCCAGAAGGAAAAGGTTAATGTTGAAAAACACTGATTTCAACAATCCATCTTCTCAAGGTAACCCTGGAGTGTATGGTTTGCTTAACTCTACAGTTCCCTTGAAAAATAACTTTCTTTCTGCAGTGACCTATGTGGCTGAACCAGCATTCCCACTCATAAGATGTTCTAATCTTAATTGCCTGCTATCTGTCTCATATGTCTTTGTCACCTGATAGCGTGGAGCGGATGTTGAGATGCATCTGCATCTCAGATGCTGCTGAGGTGGCAGCCAGAGGGATGTTCTCACAAGATCCTCACAACGGTTCTTGCCTATGGTCATTCTGGGAGGGCCTTGACAACGCTGCAAAGCATCAGGAGGTGACTGTCAGAAATGGGATGATGTGGTGTCCTTTTCCAGTTACTTCAATTACATGACAGTGATGCTAATCGGACAACTGTGTCACATAAAGGATGTTAATTGGGGGCTGAGTAGTAAATCTGAGCAAAGGAGAACTTGGGACCAGTATAAGGATCAATTCTTTACAGGGAATACATTGAGTAGGAAGGTTTCACTGGAGAAACTGTGGAAACCTTATCACTCCAGTTACTTGCAGTGACTACACAAGGCAATGTAGGAAATTAGTTTCCATTGACAATTCAGAAGCATCAATTGCATTATCTTTCCTAACAGCTGGTGTCTCTGCTTAATATCCTCCGAATCTGTCTTTTCCAGGAAGCTTGACACCACCTCTGAGGAGAGTGGACTTTGTGACACCTGAGAGAGGCCCCTGGGCCTTGAAGCAACTGAGTGACAAAGAAATACTTGACATCTGCCAAAAGTCGTAGCAGTGCCCCTCAGGGCTGCTCTGTGGTTCTGCACAAAGCAAGACCTGCGTTTGCAAGTCCTGCTGCTCGTGCTCCAGGTAATCCCCATCCTTTCCAAACAGGTCTATAATGGACACATGTGGTACGGGTGAAGTGCAGACCTAGAACTACCCCAGTTCCACAAGCTCAGTTGAAATACCAGTACAAGGGTATTTTTTTAAGTGTTTAGTCTGGTGCTCCATGGCCACAAAGGTCATTGCTCCCTTCATTGCTTTGCCTTGTCTTGCTTTAAATGACTGGAACTTCCAGCTGCTTCCTTCAGGAGGTTATTTTGCAGTTTAATGGAGTGCCAGGACATCCCTCCTGATACCATCTGACTTACATTTTTTCATTGCTCAGCTTCACCCTATTAATTGTACTTTAAAAAAAAAACCCAACATTTTACAGCTTTGTTTTTTACATGCTCTGAATACTTTTTGGTTGTTTTCATAGTCCCCAAGCTGCCATTACTGTGAAAGATTTTGTTCTTCCTTCTTAGAAACGACATGCTGCATTTAATTGTTAGCTTGCGCTTACCATGGAGATAATAAAAAGTCATTTAAATGAGGACTGATTGGAAATTATAGTCATGAGACAAGAAAACTAACAGGAACACTAGGCCAAATCCAGGGAAATTTTTAGGCCTTTAGTTTTCCAGTTTTCAGTGAGATACTGCTGGCATGGGTATGATGCTGGGACTCCACCAAGAAGGCAAAAGGGTGCTCTGATCTTCCCAGGCCCACAGGGAAGCAGGACTGCCATAGAAGACGACTTTCAACAAAAACTAACATTAATTAGCTCAATGTTTTACTTCTTACACATGTGTAGCAGCATTGTGACGTAGACATGTCTGTGCCACTGCTGCTGTTAGAGGAGTTTATTATTTGCCTAGGAAACTGAGCAGGCTGGGGGTCACAAATCTCCTTTTTGAAGCTGCTAGAAGGCAAGTTGCCAGCTTGAACAGAAAACAAGTGGCAACCTGGCTTGCAAAACAAGAAGCCAGGAGCTTACACAAGGTGCCAAGAAGGCATTTCCAAAGTAACAAAGCGGTGTGGCAGAGGTGGATATACAATGGCAGGAAGGCTTGGTAGGTGTGCAGGAGTTTTCCTAACACTCTGCTGGTGTGCAGTACATCTTAGCACTGATAAGAAATACTGTGCGAGCCAGACTAAGCCATTAGTCTAGAAGATAAGAGGGGTTCTGAAGTGACCAGAGCCTTCAAAGCAACTTTTAGGAGGGAGCGCATGCCTCAAAAATTACAGACTGACCAAGAAAGGTCAGCAGCATGGCCACACACCCTGGGGCAAAAGAGGCCAGAGTCATGCCCCGGTTCTCCTGGAGTAGAGAGGCTCTAGTGAGGGGAATCTAGGAAGAACCAAGTTTCACAGAATCACAGAATATTCTGCATTGGAGGGAATCCACAAGGATCATCAGGTCCAACTCTTAATTGAGCGGCCCCTATGGGGACCAAACCACTCAACCCTGGTGTCACTGGCACCTTGCTCTGACCAAGCGAACTGGAGCTGGCCCAGCACAGCCCTCACCCTGCTGCGTGGCTGCAGTGCTGCTCAGAATGAAGCCGTGGCATGGCCCGGGAGAGCAAACAGGTTTGGTGGTCACGTCAGCCAGGGCAGGCAGTGACGCAAGGGAAGCTGTCAAGGGCACAGTGACCCAGGGCCAGGGGTGCAGAGTGCCTGGCTGACATCCCTGAGCTGACCCCAACTGAGTGCCAAGAGACCTTGTTCCCGCAGCCACTGGTGAGGTGAAGAGCCTGGGCATAGTCCAGGGATGTCCTCCAGTGCAGGGACAGCCACAGGGGCAGTGCAGACAGCAGCATCCTTCTGCCCCTCACAGCATCCCGGTGGAAAAGAGCTGTCCCTTTCTCCCTCCTCCTTTGCAAGTCCTGCAGAAATCCAGACAGACCAGGACTAAAACAACCTCAGAGCTCTTCATGTCTTTTGGGTACCATTTCAGTGTTTAACGGGAATATTGCTGTAACTCCTGGAGACCAACCACAGGGAGGTTCTTCTCTTTGACTGTCCCGTGTAATTCCTTGCAGGCCAAATTGAATTTTAAAAAATTGACGACATCTCAAAGATTGGTATTTAAAATAGATATTTTTTTCCTATTTTTTAAAAGGATTCCTATTTTCAAAAACCCTTTTCCATTTGACATTTTCACAAAAAATAAAATTTTCATGAGAAATGTTCATTTCCATGAGCCTGGTCAGATGACACAAGCTTCCCATCAAACACAGTAATTTTAAGAAGAGCCAGAGAAACTTGGAGAAAAATAACATGTGAGAACTGGAAACAAAATTGTTGCATTTTTGTTCTCGTAAACAGCCAAATATTTTTTAAGAAATCTATTCTTGGTTTGTTCCTTTTACGTTATTGAACATGTGCCAAATACGTTTTTATCCTCTTTTCAGGTTTTCTGGTATATCCGACTGAAACTGTATTTTCCTATGAAGTTGATCTCTGCTTTCCTGAAGACCTTGCGCTTTCACTGGGTATCTCTGGCTCTCTCCTTTCACTGTGAGGGACCCAAGGGCCCCGAGAGCCCCAGTATCCCTGCCCAGCCCAGGCCCCTGTGTCAGCTGCCTGGCACCATCAATGCTGCAGCAGTGCCAGTCTCCTGCCCCCCTTAGCCCTGCCCTGTCTGCCCATGGGCCACAGCCCAGCCTAGCCTTGGCCTATCCCTGTTTCCTGCCCCTGACATCTCCTGGCTGGCCATGCTCCCTGGCTGGGACAGTGGGATGAGCCCTGCTGAGCCCCATGAGGAGCTGCCACTGCTCCTGGAGCTGCTGGCCCGTGCTGTGCTCTATAATTACCTTGCTTTAATTTATTACCCTGCCAGAGATGCGTACTAAGATGCAAAATAACATGAAGAGTTGCTGAGAGCCAACGAGGTGTGTACGTGGGGCTGCCCTGCCTCTCCTGTGTGTCTGTGTTGCAGTGATTCATGTCTTCTTTCTTTCACTGTGTATTTTCTCTGACAGCCAGCTTTGGCAGGGTACTGCAAAGGGTATGCCCCTGCTGCTTGCACTTCCTTCTGGCTGGCTTCTCGTGCCCTCGAGCACAGGAATTGAGATACCTGCTTTCATTTGTCACTGCTGCAATGCCTCTAATCCCAGCTGTGGTTTAAAGTGCTTTGGTTTCTTTCTTGGTGCTATCCTGGAAATTCAAACTTAGTAGAAGCTCAGTGATAAAGGAAAAGGTGCCTGTTTTCCCTGCAATCTGTCTCTTTCAAATGAGAGAACATTTTAACTTAGAAACCTCAGGAAAATTATGATGTGGTACTTCAGAACGTGCAACAAATCCAGACCACGCTAATGCCCGTTTTAGGACCCTCCAAGCTTTGTCAGCCCAGGCAGGCACTGAGAGCCAGTCAGCAGCATGCTGCTGCACTGGATGTTGTGGTTTGCTCTTTGTTGTCTCTAACATTTTCATTTCTTACTGCTGTTACCAAAATGACATCAGGAGTTCTTCACCCTACGTGAGCTGTACAGAAAGGATTACGGTGCCAAGTGCTGGCAGTGCCCCAAGGTTTTCTGCTGTGTCAGGACACCAGCCCTCTCCTTCTTGAGAAGACCTGGAAATAAATGCATTTCCTCATTGTTAACTTAGTTCTGCGGGAGCTGGCAACACAGGCCAGAGTGATCTTCCTGTGTTAGACCTATCAGCATTTTGGTTATCTTTTCCTTGGGTGTTGCAAGGTGCATTTTGCTCTGCTCTGATTCTTGTGCTTAAAACCTGTTTCTGTAAACTTTGAGTGCATATGAAACATCTTCTTTCAGTTTCCTTGGTCCAGCAGTGAACAAGCAGATGCTTTTTGTCATTGGATAAACTTAAATAGTATTTTATTGTCAGAAGCTAAGTGTGAATGCCTGAAGTATGAAAAGAAAGAAGTATTTTACTTTTTTGAGCAGAATTATAAATAATGGAACAAATACATGTCCTGTGTAGAGCTTCTGGTTTAACAGGATTTAACACAAGTGTAATAATAACACACAATGGAAATCCTGCATAATGGCACAAGTTACTTGGAAATCTCTCTTTGCTGGGCCCTTGCATATTTTTTAGCAGGTTGTTTTGATGGAAAACATGCTTTTCCTACTTACATAAGTATCTTCCCAGCAGATACTTTCTTGCTTCAATGGCAATAATGACTTTCTATTCCAGTCTCTAGAACTCTTAGGGGTATTATTTTCCCACAAGATCCGTGAGTTAAATTGCCTGCCATGACACATCTGAAAGTTATTCCATTCCTAAAGAGTGCATGTGAAGCACTTTTCATAAAAGTAGCAATCCTTTAAGGGTACTTGAAGTTGCACCTTTAGGACCGCTGCTTATGGAAAAAGCCTTCCTGGTATTTTTGCAGTACAATTTGGAGTATTTTTGAGTTAGTTTTCTTTTTTTTGTTTGTTTTGTTTTGCATCTTTGGATAAACCACTGACATTTCTCCAGGGCTGACCAGTACTATATTGAAGACCATATGCAAGCAGCCTTTTTATTAAAACTTAAAATGTGAGCATCAGGAGCTCAGAAACTGAAAAACTGTATTTCTCTCAGCTTTTCTAATTAATTACATAATGGACAGATTGAATGAGTAAACTGTCTGAAGTGGCTGTTATGTGTTTTTCTGAGGTTTCTTTTAGGAACTGAAGAGCAAAAGTTACATAACTACAAAAGGGAAAAAAAAAGGTGGAAAAACACTTAAAGCACTGAAATAGTGATTTATAAATTGTTTCACCAGAAGTAACAGTGACTGGTACTTTCCTTTCTCTTACAGGAGATAAATCTGGGGTGGCTTGGCTCAGGAACAACTCTTCCCTGGGGGAAAAAAGGCCAAAAGCCAATTCACAGAAAGACGGGTTGAATACTAAAACTCAAGATGACAATCTGACAGCCACTTGGCATCTGCTCTCCGATGGCAGCCAGCTGGCTTCTCACAACAGTGGATGCACCAGCACCATTGGTAGGGAGAGCTTGCTGAGAAAGTCCCTGCTCCGACGCGACCCCTCCTGCAGAGCTCCCCCTGCGCCAGGCCCGGTGGGTTGGTGCATCACAGCGGCGCCGCTCTAGCACTTGCGTCCTTCCTCACAGCGCATCTATAAGGAGTTAACAAATTGGTGATGATAACCTCCCGCTTCTCTGCGCTCTGTCCTGCTGGCGTGCAACAGTACAGAGCTTTCTGCAAGGCAGGGCCAGCCACCTGGCCTCAAGGGCAACGTGGCTGTGGGATGGAGGCTTCAGAATGTTGGCTCTGTGGAGCTGGCACTGCTTTGGCTTGCACAGTGCCTTGCAGAAGGTGGGCTCACCTGTCGTTGTGATCAGTAGTCGCGGTACGGTTATGATTAGACCTTCTCTTGGGAGAAGGCAAAAGTTTCCGTCCTTTTTTTGCTCTAAGGTAAGTTGAAAAACAGTTGGCCTACAGAGATGTCATGCTCTACTCTGCCACGTGGACACCTCGCAGTCCTATCCTCACACCCCAGTGATGACAGTGCTGAAAACGTGTGAGTGACAGTGATGTGTACTTCACTTCATGTGTAAGACATTGTCCCCACTAGGTGTAAATATTAGAGCAGGGAGAAATGTCTGGACCTACAAACAAGGACCATGTTGCATCAAGGTGGACCTGAGAAGTCTAAACTGCTGCTGAGTGTGTATCAACTTCAGGTCTTTTTCTACATCCTGTCTACACCAGCTTTTTTGAGTGCTCTGGTTTTTGGCTCTGAGAATCCCTGTTCCACCTCTAGTTTACTGGTAACACTCACAGCCACACAATCTCCTCAAGTATTTGTATGATGAATTCAACGCAGAACACTGAGAGCTTGCCACTTCTGGCAATTAACTTGAGATAAATAAAAGTGGTAAGAGGAGGCATTAAGTTACCCACCTGCAGAAGACTGGCTCTGTGCTGAGTGCTCTCAACAGATGAGTGCCTATGAGGAAGCGCTAATTGCAATGTATTCCTTAATGGTTTTTTGTTGATGCACAAAAGACTGAAAAAATGGGATGAAAATGCCTCCGTGTTTTGAGTCACAGTGGAAAATACGCAGGAATTGGACTCTCAGAATCGGCAGAAAAAGAATGTGCTAAGAGCAGAGGAACAGGCAGAGGATTGATGCCATGAATAGAAAGCTCCATCTGTGCTCTGGCCATGGTCCAGGCTGGATGACATAGCTTACCTGATAGCATGCCCGTTTGGATTGTTTATGTAACACCAGGGGTGCTACAAGGAATGCAGGAAGATGCTCTGGGTGACCTGAGAGTCTCGTGCTGAGAATGAGACAGACACCATACAATGATTGAGGGAAGGGCAGCACCGAATCAGATGAGAAACAAAGCTCAGGTAAAGAACCAAATGCTGATCTTGGCCATAAAAATGGCATGAGAAAAGACAGGATTGCTAGGTGGAGACAAAGTGCTGTGAAGTAAGGGAGCCAAGGATGAGGATTGAGAGTAAGACAGAAGGAACAGTGAGATGAGACAGAGCCATGTGTCTCTAGGAAGTGAATTTACCAAGACTGTGAACTTGGAAGAAAACAGGAAACTGGGTTATAGGGGCGGTGGACTGTAATATACGTGTATGGTATGCAGCTGGCTGAGCAGAAAATCTGACTTGCTATACAATATTTTCAAAAGGCATGGGCAAAAACCAGAGGTGGGATAAAGGCAAAAGTGTTCGGAGTAGATTCAACCAGTGCAGTGAACGCCTGACATGATGGGAGCTATGTGAGCTGGATGGCACTGCTAACCCTCCTCGGGTGGGTTGTCCTGGCATGAGGAGAGCTCATGGAGTAGGAGGGGAATGCAAGGTGCTAGCACCCTCATGGCCACAGCTAATGGGAGTAGTGAGAACTCCACCTCCCAACACTGCAGCCCGCACCCTCTGTCCCCAAAGAGACCACCGAGTGCACCTCCTGTCCTCTAGGCTATAAAGACCTCTCAGAAGTGACTGCAACAACACCTACTGAGAACTACATCCAAATTTAACTGTAACAGAGCTGGATTGAACGCCCCAAACCCAACAATTCCCTAAGGGACAGTGTCCCAGTTGTGCAATTTCCCGCCCTTAAAAGGGAAAATGAACGCCAGATGATATATAAGGCACAGCAGAGAGTCTAGATGCTGTGATGTGCTGGAGACAATTACTGTAGTCCCGCATTATCTCTTCTCCACGTTATATTGCAGTGATTACTCCATGGAGAAAGCACACAAAAATTGTTGTAAAGCAACCAAAATCTTTTGCCAAAGGTAGAGCAGTTCCTTTGGCTTGCCCCTTTGGGAGGCAGAAAGGAGAAATACAGCAAGGATGGCATGTGGCAGCTCGGAAATATCTGGGGAAACAGCACAAATGTTTGTAACAACTGCTGAACTGCTGCACAGGATCTGCCTGGTGCAGCCTGGGAATGATGAATACGCCACAGACCTGGCATCAGCTGACGAGCACAGCGTGTTCGAAAGCCTCGTTTGTGGCCCTCTTCGGGTCAGAAGAGACCAGGAAGGAAATGGTTACGTGAGTGTTTCTTCACTGTATTGTTTACAGGATACACAGGGACATTTTTGGCTTCATATTTGGGTAGTTCAAAAGGCAGAGCCAGCAGAGCTGAGAAGAACTGGCAGCACTGAATCTGGCCATAGCAAAGGCAGATTTCAGAGCTGCCTGCCAGAGATTACGTCTTTGTTCATCCTTTCAGTGGCAGTTCTGACAGGCTCCCACATCAAATCACTCCAGCTCAGGCCAGCAGAACTACTCTGGCAGGTTTTATCTGCTTACGTAGGGAGGGGAAAGATGAGATGTGACCTTGACTGGCATGACCGCGTTGGGAACAGCCTCCAGTTGGGAATGAGTTTTCTTGGCAGAACTGTGTGGTTACCTAGATGGGCTGGTTTGTTTTGGGAGGCTTCTAATGCCCTGATTTCAAACTGGGCTGCCTACCCACACTTGCCCACCGCTTCCAAGTCTGGGTACAGTGGCGATTTCATCCTGACTGGAGCTTCCTGGAGCCCAAAATATTGTTTCTCTAACGTATGTATTTATATGGTGGCTTGGATTGGCCTGATTAAATTTGCTGTCATAACGAGCAGAGAGATTCTAGCAACCTGTGTCATTGACCTGTTGTTATATAATGCATCTTGACAGAAAGTTCAAAACATCTTTTGGACTAGGATTGATGAAAGAAGGGCCAGTATCATTCAAACAATAATGGATTTAGATTTTCCAAAATCAGGATAAACTGCTCCTCCAGTGGCCTAATCCTATTTGCTTCATTAAAGGCCTACTGCATTGCAGGGAACTGCATTTCAGGGCAAAAAAAATTCTTCAAACAGAAGAAAATGTCTTTAGCCTTTTGTGTGTGAAAAAGAGGCAAAGAAAAAGATTATGGAAGCCAAATTATGACACGTTTGTTTTGAATCATTGAAACAGCTCTAGGCATGGGCTGTATTTTTCAGCATTTTCAAAATTATTATTTTATGTGCTACAATAGAACTCAAAAGCAGCTGCTACAATTTAATGCTTTTATTTCTGTGCAAGGATGATTTACTAATCACTGTTAGTAGCCCCGTGTTAATGGTTTACCCTTTCAAAAAATGAGGGAGGATTTTTTTGGGCCCCAGGAAAAGCTTCTTGGTTTGACCTTTACAGTTTTAAGCCAAAGTTGTAAATCTAAGAATTATTAAAAGCACAGATCATTATATTAAGTAACAGCTGAGAAGCAAACCAGTTTAGTGCCTCAATTCCTTTAGCCAACCATAAGCTAAATTTAAAAGCAGAAGTATCCCTAGGATGGTTTCATTGCTCAGTAACGTGGCAGTGGCTTTAAGTGCAGAGCTGGAGTCATTTCACTGGAAGGTGTTGGTGAGTGAACTCTGGTCTCTAATTCAGCCACCTCTTTGGGCCGAGACTTCACTGTCACGTCTTGCTACTGCTTCTGGACACACCTCTGAGCAATAAGTAAATATTATTATGTATGATCCATACGAGGGTAGACCTAAGCCTTCTTCCCCAAGCACACTTTACTTTGGGTCATTTTTTACTGTGATTAAACTTACATTTCCTATAAGGTGTTTCAGGTTATGTGTAGAAGGAGATGTTATTTGGCCTTAACATTGCACATGTGATTGCTTATTTGCTTGGGACTAAATTGATTCCTATTAGACTTCTTATTCCATTTTTTTTACCCCAAATCCTGGAGCAGTAGAACAATAAACTGAGCACAGGCCTGAAGATTCTCGGTTATTGTCCTTTCTTTCCTGTCTAATCAGCCTTGGAGAAGTGGGCAATGGGGAGGAGCTGGGAAGAGCTGCGAAGGGCCTCTTGCTGTGAGAATGTGCTCTGCTAAGCTCTCTGCTGGGATGGGCATCGATAATGTGCCTGCAGACCCACCTTGTGCTCTGGGCCTGCTCTGTTCTTGAGGCTCATCGACATCGAGAGATGTGAATTTAAATCAGAACTTGAGCATCTCCAGAACACAGAGCTGGGAATTTGTCTTCATCAGTCCAGTTGAACTCACTGTAGGACTTGGTTGTCATCCCCAACTAAGTATCCAGAGTTGATTATGAGGAAAATACAGCAAAAAAATCCTATTTAATCTAATATACCTGATGTTAGATCAAGTTCCTTTGACACTCACCAGCAGAACAGAGCACTTTCCAGAGCTACACCTTTACTCTAAGTCCTTTATGGTTATTTGTTATAACTGTTTATTAATAATTATTTGTCAGGCCAGCATTTAAGCCAAAGCAGTTCCTTTATAATCATGAACTATTTCGATTTATTCACCACCTCTGTGTTTCAGCCATAGCCTGCCATCCTTAGGCTCTGAGATCCAAGCAGCTGCAGTGACAACAGATGTACTGAAAGTCACCAGGGAAAATGGGAGAAGTCATTAAGCCTCAATACAAGCTTGTTTTTAAAATGAAATACATTTAAGAGTGAAAAATTACCTAATATATTTTTTTGGCCCATTCTTTTCCTCTGAGATTAATAAATAAAGCAAAAACCATGCAAGAACTTTTGTATTTCCCAGTTTGACTTCTATTTTATGTTATTCAGGCAGGCAGATGCATATAGCCTGACAGGAGGCATTAAGCTCAGTGAATATGTCTTTCAAAGGCTTCACCCCTCCTTAAAGTAAAATACTTCAAAAAGAGGAAAGAGGGAGAGAGAGCAAGTGCCTTCTGCAGCAAACTTAGCAAACATTTCTGATCCTCAAGGCACTATCTTTCCTGCACATCAAAGAAAAATACCACCCTTCATTAAGTATATTAATTAACTTATCACAGGATCTAATTGATATTTCAATTCCAGCAAATAACACACTTAGGTTTTTTGTTCTACAACTGCACAATGTCTGACAGTTCACTGAGCAGTCAGTGTTGTGGAGAAATCGCGACCAGTTTTGTAAAGCCTGTCAATCATTCCAAAATGCGAGTTGTCTGTAGACAGAAAAAGGCTGTCTCTGAATTATATTAGGTGTTGTGAGTTTAGTCTCAGGCAAAGCCAGGAATACATGAGAAAAATAAACACCTGAACAAAACAGGTTTTGACCACATATTTTGAGCCCCAAAGAAGGGAATTCAATGCATTGATCCATTGTCAGAAGTGGTTCTCTCTTTCTTAGCAGAGGCTTCAGGATTTTGACGTGAGCAGAAGCACGAGGTTGTTCCTGTGTATGCACCCAGAGTGGGAGCTCAGCCTGGAGCATTCGAGGCTGAAGGACGTGGTGTGTTGTTTAAAGGGTGCAAGAGGAAGAAAACGGAACAGGCCAGAGCTTGTTCCAGAATTTTGAGCTTACACATTAATTGTCCTATGAGAAAAAGTGATAACTGCAGTGGAAAATGGTCTGACATTTGCTACAGTCCCTCTAACTCTGTCTTATTTCTGTGCAAGCCTGGTGCTGGTGTGTCCATACAAGTAAAGCAAGAAATCTCACCTAGATGAAAGGTAACCTCATAACAAAGTATTTGATCGAGACCCAAGAGACCTGGATTCATTTGCAGGGCCTGCCATAACCCCTATGGACTTGTACAAATCCCTCCCCAACTCACATCCTTAACTTTGCAAGGTGGAAATAACACAAGGGCATGATATGTGATAGAATCAATGTTTGTGTGGTAACAGGGCTTTAAAAAATACAGAACAGGAAAAACAGCACCACCTTCAGAATCTAAAATTAACCTAACCACGTCATAGAAAGGCTGCATAAATAGCAGGTTTTTTTCCTAGGTCTGCATCTTTTCTATTCAATAAAGACAGACTGATTTTTTTTCTATTCATTTACGTTTGAGTTGTCCCAGCTTGAACTGCACTGAGAAGTGTCTCTTTGCCACAGGTGGAATTAATGCTCCCCTGGGAACACGCCTGAGCCCCTGAGAGAAGGCAGAGCACTGATTCTAGAGTGAGAATCATTGCTCCTGAAATGTGCTGGATGGTGAGGATGAGCAGAGACATGCATTTGAACCTCAGACAAGGGCTCTCCTTTTGTAAGAGAAGTTTCCAGAACGTGTTGTCATATTTATTCTATTCTGTGGGGGAAATTTTGTAAGGAAAAATGTAGCTTATCTCCCTAGGTGAGTTCAGGTCTTAATTTTGCTCTGTTTTCTTGACTAAAGTCTGGAAAGATTAATTTAAAGGTTTAGCTTTAGTCTAAAGTCTTTAAAATCAACTGTGAAATGACCTCTTTTTTTTTTTTCTTATTTTCTTCCCATTTTGGCAAAGTGTGTTTTTCTCATGATCTTCTCTTTAGTATGTTCCATTAACATGGTCAAATCATCACGCTGGCTTTAAAGATCCCCTCAGTATCTCCAAGGTCCTAGCAAACTGTAACAATCACAGCTCCCTGCTGAAAAGAGTACCCTCCATTTGCTCTTGTGCCTTTCTTTGTTCTATTTCTGTCCGTTTTGTCTTCCCAGCAAGCTCCAGGCTTGATTCAAGTCTCATTTGCAGAACTGCTGAAATATGATAATAAAAACAATGGGTTGCTAGTGCAGAGGAGCTGTTTGACACCAAGAAACAGGGGAAAGTCCTCCCCCATACCCACCTTTGCATTGTTCTGCTCTGGTGCTTTCCGCCAGAACTGGGTATCCTATTGTGATAGGATGCTCGTAGTGCCCTTCCCTGTGTCCCCATCTCTCCCTCTCCATCATTCCCTCAGGCTGTGTCCCACAGTCCCCAGGGCCTGGTCACTGGGGGGTGGCTGCCCATGGTTTGGGCAGTAGCTCAGGTGTTTGGAGACCCAAAGCCTGTGATGAAGATGCCATCTATAGTTAAAGTGTTGAATAGTAGCAGGAGCTGGTGAGCAGGCTGGGCTGCATTCAGCCTGTGAGATGGGGCTGGTGGGAGTTCAGGGAAGCAGACTGGCATCCCTGGTTGCAGTGGAGTCCCGGGGACAGCTAGCCCTCTGATGGACCGGGACCTGGGAGCAGCCAGGGTGTGGCAATGTGATATCTGCTAAAGCCCTGGTGCCAGGGCTGGGGGAAGCCCTCAGCAGTTCTCCAGGGCTGCCTTTGTCATCTGGATGTTCAGCTTGGGACCTGCTTAATGAGGCTAAGCCAGGAATTGTTTTGACTGAGTGTCTGAGCTGGAATTCTTTGAATAAAATTGTTGCTTTTCTTTGCAGCCTCTTAGAAGCTTGATTATTCCACTAGAGACATTTTGAGACCAATCCCATGAACATATTTTGAGCTTATTAAAAGCCTGTCTTAAAATTGGCGCACACAGGCAGCAATCAATGAAAAGCTGGCACTGGTACACTGAACCACATTGTGCTGGCCATAATATTGATGTTTGCTGAATATTTACAGCATTAAAGCAACCGTTCGTATAAAAGAAACAAGTTGGAAAGAAGCTTACACTGCGAGCAGTAAGTAAATTGTATCAAATACCATCTGAGCTTTGATGCAGCACAAGTAAAGCATTAAAGCCAGCTAGGGATGTTTGGATAAAAGATCTGTCTGAGAAGTTCTGCATAGAAGTCAGTGAATTAACACAGATTATTTTTTCCCCTAAGAGATGGTTTTCAGAAGGTGAAGCAATCCAGAATCGTGTTGAGCAAGTGTGCACAGGAGGTTAACTCAGTTTTGTTATATGAGTGCTACATTTCACCTTGTGGATGGTTCATATCGCTGCCCAGAATGTGATTTGACTGGTGTGTGTCATAAAACAGGACACCAGTTGTTTTGGCAGGAAGAATAAATTTGTGCTCCAGAAAATATGGCTCTTCCTGGTTTGCAGAGACTCAGTGTGTTCTCAGGAATGGAGTGCAGAGGAAACCTTTCCCCCGGCTCTGATAACAGCGATAAATTGTAGGGTAGGTGACAAATGCAAATTTTTTTCTTTTTACCAAACAATAAACCCAAAGCATTTGTGCAACATTTTTATTACGTTACACATGTCATTTCTAGCCAGTCAAGGAAAATATCCTTTAAAACTCTTGATAGGACACTCACCTGAAATTGAAGACATTGAAAATGTTACAATCAGCACTTATAACTTTCTCTTTCAAAATGCCTTTTGTATCCATGTGTCACAGTGCACTACAAAGAGCAAGTAATTGAGCTCCATATACATACCCAGGATAAAGTGACAGCTTTCTCAGATGGGTAAATGAAAGGCACAGAGCAAATGCACAACTTTCTCAGGATCAGGCAGTCCCTCAGCGGCAGAGTGAGGAAGGAAGCCTGGGTTCCAGAATTTCAAATGGTTTGTTTTAACCATTGTGCAGAGATTCAGCCAAAGGCTAACCTTACTTTTTCAGGAGTCAGATTGGAAATGCTGTTTCTTCTAGGTTTATCTGATGCCTGCCTACTCTGTGTGATGCACAAAAAGTGTAGTCAGAGGGTAATTTACTCCCAGTCCTAGACACAAGACTGGAAAGCTCCCACCCTGGCAGCTCTTGTGCAGCTGACTCACTAAAGCCAACCCAAGCTCCAGTCTCCAAAAATGTCAGATTGAGTTAACCGTTTTCCTCAGTCTCAGGGGTTCCATGTGACTTGAACCAAATCTTATTGGAATATTTAGGCACTTATGGACTCTGTAGTACGTAACATTTTCATGTTGTTTCTTCTGCACTCCATTTGGAGTGACCTGGAGAGATGGGAGGAAAAGCCCTGCCTGTGAAGCAGTGAGGTTCAGGTCACTCCCCCCTGCGTGAAATATTTCCCTGCTTGTGCCTTGGCAGATGGGAAGGAGCTGCCTGTGGAATACCAGTCTGAGCATGGGGAGCTGAGGGAGAAGAAGCTGTGTTCACTTCACTCACTGATCAAGAATAATCACACAAGTTCAAAATTACTACATTAGCCACCACCATGACAGTGTAGCAAACACACATGGTGAGGAAGTTTGATAAAATATTTAAGGGAATGCACCTGGCAGTGGCATTTGGTCCCGAAAGGCTGGGTGAGTTAGAAATACATGGATAAATTGATTCCTTCAGCCTTTGTTCTAGGAGTCAGAGTAATCATAGCAATAGAAGACAGCGGTTGTTTTCACAGCAGGAGGTGGCCAATTGGTTCTTACAGCTAGTGACAATTCTTCGGTGATTTTTGTTGTTATATTTTTTCTAATCCTATTTGAGTACCTGTTTTTTACGAGATTAATGGCTCACAACCTCTGAGACACTTATTTAAGATGCAGGAAGAAGGATGTGTCTGCCAGACACATCTGTGCTCTGCAGTCTAAAATTGCCTCCTGTTGTGAGAGCGAAAGACAGAAAGAAGAGGCTAGAGCATACTTGAGCTGCTAACGAACTGCTTTGTAACCTTGCCCCTGGCATTTACTAGTTACCATTTAAAAACCAACTTTTACTGAGCTCTTGTTGGGCTGAATTGTTAGATTTCCTGTTCTAAGTGGTGCTGTCAAGAGCTGTATGGTTTAAGAACTCTTGTTTAACTCTGAACAATGCTTCACCTGCAATAAAACAATTCTGTTATCCACTGAGGTCTGTTACGACTGCCTTAGAAACCTTTCTAACAGCAAACTCTTTTCCAGGGAATCTAATTCATATTTGAATTTATTTCCCCTGCAAGTGAGACACTGACAGCACTGACTAAAAGCAAGCATTGTATCAGGAAGGTATCATGGTGGGCTTGCCCTCTTTCAGTCACACATCCTGTGTCTCTGTGGAAGGCAAGAGACACAAAGGAGGTTTTCATCTTATGGTGCCCGGTGGTTTGTGGAGTGGCTGTGATCTGCATTTTGCAGAACTGGCTCTAATGGATTACATAATAATCTCCTGGAACCCCACGCTCCTAAAGCAAACTCAGAGTTATGAAGAACTCTATAGCAGACAAATGTGCAGGGAGGCCCAGCTGCACAATGCCTAATTCCTGCTGAAATCTATAACGGATGAGGATCTAAATGTTTCTACAGAGTGGGGCCCAAATGGAGACCATGAATCATGGAATCATTGAATCATCAAGGTCAGAAGAGACCTTTAAGATCGTGCAGTCCCACCATCCACCCAGCACTGCCACTGCAAACCTAAACCACTAAACCATCACCAGATCCAGATGCCTCTTAAACACCTTCAGGGATGGTGACTCCACCATCTCCCTGAGCAAGATATTCCAATGCCTAGCAGGGAAAATGCTCTTCTGACACGTAATCTGAATCTCCCGTGTCTCAGCTTGAGGCCATTTCCTCTGGTCCTCTCACTGCAGGGACAGTAGAAGGACGGGTCCCCACCTCACTATAACCTCCTTTCAGGTAGTTTTAGAGAGAGATGAGGTCCCCCCTGAGCCTCCTCCTCTCGAGACTAATCAAACCCAGCTCGCTCAGCCTTCTTCATAAGACATGTTCCCAGGCCCTTTCACTCCCACCCAGCTTAGCATCATCTGCAAATTTACTGAGGGTGAACCCAATCCCCACGTCCGGATCATTAATAAAGGTGTCAACCAGGACTGGCCCCAGAATGAGCCTTCGGAAATCTCACTAGCAACCAGACTCCAAATGGATGGCAACTTTATGGAACAGGTCCTAAGGACCCAGCTTGGAAAGATGCCCTCCTTGATCTGCTGCTTGTCAACCCAGGGGATCTTGTAAGTGTAGCCCCTTGGCTACACTGACCATCAGGCAACTGAGTTTAAAATCTCTGTTGACAGGAGGAAAAATGCCAGCCAAACCTCAACTCTAGACATAAGGAGAACAGATTTCAGGCTGCTCAGGGAATTAGTAAGTAAAGTCCCATGGGAAAAGGTTTTTGCCGGTGCTGGGGTCCATCACTGCTGGTCACTTTTCAAACATCACCTCCCAAGGGCACAGGAGCAGCAATTCCCAAAGGACAGAAGTCAGGCAGGTGAAGCAGAAAGTTGGCTTGGCTGAAGAGGGATTTCTCTTGGAAATAAAGCAAAAAAAGAAGGTGTATGCCCAGTGGAAGCAAGGCCAAGTGACAAGGAAGGGATTCAGAGATGCTGCTTGCTGCTGTAGGGAGAAAATTCATGCAGCCAAAGCTCAGCTGGAGCTGAAGCTGCCAGAAATGTGGGGGACAATAAAAAGAGTTTTGTCAAATACATTGGTGGCAACAGGCAGTGTAGAAATACCATCAGTCTCTGCCAGGATTAGGATGGTCACCTCCCAAACAGGGACAGAGACAAGGCAGAGGGTTTAATGCATTCTGTGCCTCTGCCTTCAACACGGATGATGGACCAAGAGGGTCTCAGTGTAAGAATGATCAGCTCCCAGTCAACCCTGAAATTGTGTGGGATCTGCTGCTTCATCTGGATCCCTACAAATCTATGGGGCCTGATGGGATTCCTCCCAGAATCCTCAAAGAGCTGCTGATGTCATTGCAAAACCTCTCCCCGTGATTTTTGGGCAGCCTTGGGAATCCAGAGAGGTTCCAGCTGACTGGATTTCAGTAAAGCTTTCAATGCTGTCTCTTGGCTATCTCAGGGAGCAACAGCTGTCCAGCCTCACTGGTATGCCATGGCTGCAGTGGAAGTGTACACAAAATTTGGTGTCACCCTCTTGATGCATACTCATTTTCATTACCTACCAGAAGCACTGGCAGTAGATAATCAGGATATCGGCCCCATCTGCAGTGATGCACAGGATTTGAATAGCTTTTCCAGCTACCACACTGATTTATGGACTCACTCTGATGAATTGGTCCATCTGTTCCTTTCCAGAGAGCAAACACACACTACTAAGACTGTACCACACTCAAAATTTTAAAAAGAAAAAGAGGCAACTATCAGACTTGCACTACTGGGCCACAGCTTAGAAGCTCTGAATAATTTAAAACCAAAGAATGGCCTAAACAGTCTGGAATATGTTTTTTCTCTTCTTACAGTAATACCTTCCCAAGCCTCTGTAAAAAGCAAGTTGATTTAGTCCCATAGGTATAAATATGATATATGTCTGACAGTTCCTGCTATTCTCAACATGCAATAAATAACCCTAAAATGCATTGGTGCTGCCCTCTGAGCATGTTTCCTGCTTTCACAACAGGACTGCCAAAGTCTTTTCAGAGCATACTGATCCCAGTTCAATAATCCAGCACAGTGGGCCCAGATATACGACTGTATTTTAAAGAGAATAACAAAATAGGTGCAGACACATTAATTTTCAATGGTGTCTAATTCGATCTCGTCACAGGCATGTGCAGCCAACACACATAAATAAAATAAGATCCAAGTTACTGAGTACTCCAGATTTGTGAAGAAGAGGAAAGGAAACCTGTTAACAAGGAGGAAGAAGGTAAAAATACTGCTAAGGAGAAAGACAGAGCTTTACAAGGAACTCTACTAGCAGATGACCTGGCCCCACCCCTATGAGAGAGCTGATGGTTGCCGTGGTTAATTGAACATCAGGTAGCTCTGATGGTCAGGCTGAGTATGCCAGCCTGGTGCCACCACCCTCGTGAGCAGGAGCTCAGCAGTTAATTTCCCACTGCAGTGTTGTCAGTATTAATATGCTGGCCAGCTGTCCATATTGCATAACCTCTTAGTTCTCTGGGGATGTTGGCCAAATCAGAAGAAGAAAGCAACACAGTGATATCCAAATATCAAAGAAAGCTTCTGGAGTGGGTAACATGGTTCCTCCTCTTTCCTTACTCCTCACATTTTTTAGTTGAAAATTCCAAGTAATGGTTGGGGGGTTTTCCCCCAAACGGAACAAATTTTATTAGAGTTGACTTATACCAGGCAAAAGTTTTGCCCCTTCCAAGCAGTGTTTTTCTCAATTGCTCTTCTGTCGATTGCAAAAGTTCCAGCAAGGAGTTGGAGATAAGGCAGTTTGCTGGACAGATGAATACAGCCCGACAAACTCCAGCTTGCTGATCATATAGGATGAAGAAGGGTTTAAGAGGTAGCTGAGTAATTAGCAAGGAACAAATCTTGCAAGTTTTCTGAGCACAAAAGCCCTGTTGTAGTCTGCAGGAGACCAAATGCTTCCAGGGTAGGATCCAAGTGGGGTGGAAGGGGAAGAGTGGGAAACTTTCCTTTTTGGGATACATACAATTTCCTCTTTTACATTCGTAATACAATTGGGGTAATTGAACTGGATGGGTGCTCTGTTTTCCTCCATAATGATCCCATTCCTACACTGAGATAAACTACAGGCTTTAGGTCCCATGGTTAGTCCCCTTGGAAACAAGATTATTTCCTTTTAAAATAGAGCACACCAATTATCCTCTAAATAGTTTCGATTATTCTCCTTACCCACATAACAACAAAAGATGTATTATCGAGCCCATCACGTACAGTTGGGCTTCATCCTTAAAGGATACTGGCAGGTCTGTATGAAGGACTCCTGAAATAGCCTCCTTCAGCCCCCAGAAGTAGCGATGAGGAATGTGGTTTTAGGCCAGCTTTCAAAGGTCCCATATTCTAGCAGTGGTCACAGAGCATTTGCAACCAGAATTCAGCATTCTGCATAAAAGATCTTGGTGTTAAAGAAGGTAGAAAGGATTCGCCTGACATTAAGACTCAGATCTCCCAAGTCATTTAGGTTCCTGACATCCACTTGGATATTTCAGTGCCTGTGGGAAAATAAGTGTCAGAGAGTTTTTCAGAGATTTTTCCATGTGAACACAGGCAGATGAATATTGTTCAGGTAGGAAATTGCTCCGTCTTAGGACAGCAGTCTTGATTTCCTGTGCTTACAAATCTGGTGGGTATATGCAGACTGCAGCAATGCAAAGCTGTGTGAGATTTGATCTGGTTTTTAGTCTTTGAACATCAAATAGTGGTTACATGTAACTAGATTTTCTATTTTTGTATCCACTCAGAGTTATTGCTGGAGATCAAATAATTCTTCCTGATAGTGATGGTTTATATATATAAAAAACCGCCCTATTTCGTGTTAATTCACATATTGTGAGGCATCTCAGTAGATATTAGAAGTACCTCAGTAGTTACTAATTATTTTGCTTGTGAAGGTACTCATTACACCAGACACTATAGATGTACATGGAAAATACAGCCCTACTCCTGGCACTGACAACCTGATGTCTAAACATTTCTGTCTTTTGTGCCTTTCAGAATGATGACATGAATGCTAGGATCAAACACATACAGTTTCATCTTTCATGGGAAGCCTTTCAGTCTTCCATATGAAATGCACTTTTTCTAGAGCTGATCTGCCTTCCTTTGGAAGACTCTTTGGAGATCAAGCGACATACCAGAGATGGAATCAGCTGTGCTTACAAGAGCATAACTTCTCTCATTATCTGCTTAAAGGTGTGTAGTCTGCATTGCAATGGCTAAGGTAACACTCTGTTATTAAGAAAAAAATCCACTGGGTCTGTGCTGAGCTGCACCCTATTACAGCTCAGCCATCAAGGGGTAATAGGGTGTCTCGTCCCTCTCTGTCTGCACCATAGAATTACAGAATGGTTTGGACTGGAGGGGACCCTAAAGATCTAGTTCCAGCCCTGCTGCCATGGGCAGGGGCACCTTCAAGCCATACTCGTAAAACGCTTGTAGTGACTCCAGTAATGCTGTTGCCAAGCTAATTTTTGCCATTGAAGTTGTGGTGTGAATAATTGGTGCTGGGGGCTAGGAAAAGTGAGTTCCTCACTTGCTAAAAACAGAGTCCTGAAAGCTTCCTCCAGACCCTGCTAGGCGTGCTAAGTGACAAAAAGATATGGAGTGTTCACCTCCAGGGACAACCATATGTAACAAATTTCTCTCTCTTTGTGGTACTTATTTCTGGTGAGACAAAATTATCCAGTTCCCACTGCTGCCAGCAGTACAGCATGTGCCTTTGCCACCCCCCCTCCTTTGCTGTTCACTTTCTATGGTGGACAAGCTGTACGGAGCTCAATCGGTTACTCTCACAAAAGGTCTTTATTGGCACAGAATAGACTGCTTCCCTTCCCTGTCATTTTCATATTCAGAGGATGATTAACTTGTCTGGCTGCTTTTCTGACCCTGCTGACCCTCATCTCTTCCAGGTGAACTGCCACAGCTGCCACGGGAAAGCAGATTGCCAATCTCCATGAGAAGAGCTCAATTAGAGAAGTGCGGTTAAAATGGCAAATGCAGAAGTGAGAGAGAACGTGTTTGTGTGGGAATATGACATTATACATCAGAGGCCTACAAAAGACTGAGGCGATAATTGCCTGTCTAAGAACCTGGCAAATATTTGAATGCAGGCTGTGCCCTCACGTGGCACTGTCTGCCTCGCTCGGTGACAAGGACTGCTCGCTGATTTGTTTCAGCCATATTCCCTTGGCTCATTTCTCGTTTCTTCTTAGACCCAGCAAACATGATAATGAAGGGGCAGTTTGTTACGGTGAGCAGGAATTACCTGCAAGGAATACCTGGGGATTCTCTCAACCGAACTTCATGTGCTCCTGTTATCCTTGCACAATTCCTAAAAGCAGTTGGAGGTGTTTTAAAAAGACTGATTGCTTTATTCTCTTTGAGTTGTGTTGATTTTTCACACATTCCCCACTAATGTTTTTCAAAGTACTGTAAATATCCCCGAGGTAATTGTGATGTGACCAGAAGTGTTCGATACTGAGCTCTTTCCCTTTAATTACCTCTGGAAATCCCTGCCTGCATTCTGACACTGTTTTCCTCTATACATATGTGACAACATATATTTTTACCCAATAGACAGATTCAGCTCTTTGGAGCACGTCAAATGGCACTCAGTCCAGATATGTATCTTGAGATATAGAAAGCTATCTTGATTAAATTCAGTTGTCATTAAATAATGGAGAGAGCAAAATGGTTTTAAGAAGGGTGGTGAAAGCACAGTAACTCCCAGGGATAATACCTATTTTCTAATTAATTAAACAAACTATTCTGCCTTCTAAATCTTCACACTCTTTGGGATAGGATTTAGTAGTATATAAATAATTTTACCCCAGAAAGTGCAATTTGGGTGTTTGGTTATAGCCTTTTCAGTGGTTGCTGCTCTGAAGATGCTGCTCTAAGGCAAGTCTTCACCTTCCTTGAATCATAGTTGTCTCTTCTTCTTTAGGTAGGACATGTACTGTCAGCTTGTGTCACATGAGCCTTATTAGCCAAATTTGCTCCTCTATCTAGTAGTCATAAGACTTTGCAAGGTCTTGAATTGTTTTTTTTCCCTCTCAGAGAGACAGAGTGGACAAACTGGATCTTTCTTAGATAGTGTCCCCTTACTCGATGTCAATATTTCCAGTCTATTCAGTGTGGGGCGTGAAAGATGTCCTTGGTAGTGCAGAGGGAGATTACATTGTGCCTGCTTGGGGTGGAAATCCTTTCAGAGGATGCAGGTCTTAGAGTCTGCAGTCACTCCTGACATTCCCTGAGCACGCTGCAGTGGCAGAAGAGCAAGGCAAGGATGCGTCATTCCCTCATGCTTGTTGGTCACAAGTCCGTTAGCAGGACTACATGATGGCCGAATTCCATTTGGTATTAAGACTGCACTGGGATGCAGGTAAGCACATGTTCATGGATAATGAAGGGGACTTCTTAGTGAAATACACTGAAAATGCTGATGGGCACAGAGCAAAGAAATATTAACTGAAATGCTAACTACCAAAAATGTAGGTCTATCTAATTTGTATGCACGAATCACCACCAAATTCAAATTGTTTTAATGAGCCTTTCTTCTCATTAACATTAAATTTTTCAAGTAATCTTTTTTTGTTTCAAAACAGTGTTTTACTTAGACAAGTAAAATGGCGAGCAAAAGAAAACACCTAGGAAAAAGAAAAGCTAGAGAAAATATAAAAGTTGTCTGATCGTGTCAGAATGGAAGGCTATTCTAGCTGATTTACACTATTTCCTTTTACCCAGCTTGACTCAGGCCAGCTTAGGTGTTTCTACATCACATTGCAGAGAGCTGACTAAATACTCCTCTGTTGGTTGGTGCAAATTCCTTTGGATCAGTTAATTTCAAGATCAAAAAATGTTCTCTCTTCATTTTTGGGGGGTAATAAAACAGCCTCTCCCTTTCTCCTGCAAAAATTTGCACCAGCTGCTCCCCTTTCCTACTAATTCTAATGAATTCTCCTTCTCATCTTAGTGTGTCAGTTCAGTAGCCTGAGCACAGAGAGAGCTCTTTATGAAATGTTTGACTCGTTTAGTTTCCTAAATCTATGTATTTCTTGAAGAATTGCAAAAAGAAAATCCTTCCATAGCCAATATTTGGTTTTACCTCCAGGTGAGCTGTTTCACAGATCCCACTGTTTTAGATCCTTCATTCCATTTGCTCTCCTTGGGGTCTGATATATTATGTATAAGTGATAAAGTAAACAGGAACATTTTTTATAGCTCAAGTAGAATGGTGTGGGAACACACCAAGACAAGAGATTGATGAATGAGGTAATACAAGCTGTTCTCAAAATCTCAAATGCAGCTGAAGCCAGGGAAAACCACACAACTCTGTACATGATGTGCATTACTTACAGTGCTCTGTGGCACATTTCGAAGATTTACCCGAGCATCTCAAATATGCAGCATGAGAAAAGTTTCTTTCCAGAAGAATCATTTATATAGGGATATATTAATACTCATTTTGAGTGTTTGCTTTGGTCTGCAATCTCCCTTTGCTTCTATGAGCCTCAACTTGGATATTTATTTTCAATTTGAGTAATTTCTGCCCTCGGACAAGTTGTGACTCATGCTATTATGTTTTGCAGATAAGAAAATAGTTGACAAACTGTGTAAAAATCTCTCCACTATTTACCATCACAGAAATCATGCATGAGGAGGAAAAAGCACACTGCGAGGTCTGGAGTGCTGTCTCTGTGGTGCCAGTAAAGGCTGGTGTTGGGCCAACTGCTGTGCCAGGGCAAACACCATCCCTCCTGCATCTCCCTGAAGTGCCTCTGAAGTCTTGGAACTGGTCTGGGCCATGGGAGAGTTTTCCTCACCCTCAGCAAAATAAGCAGTGTTGAGGGGACTTCAACAAGAAGGTTGGTCTCGCCTCCTCACAAGATAATGTCAGCTATATTTAGATATATTTGGGTGCGTAGATTGGTCTAGGGCTTCAATACCTTCAGCAAACAAGATCCCAAGAGCTTCCAAGGGAAGTTACTCTAGTGCTTCAGTGTGTTGGTGCTAGAAAGTTCATTTCACTGGTGCCTGACCTGATTCTTCCTTCAGGTTAAACACAGTATTTCTTGTTCCATCTGACAAGCAAATAGAGAAAAGAAGCTACTTCACCTGCAACAGTCTTTCATGTACTTTGAAGTCGATATTCCCTTTTCATCTTCTCATCTCAAGGATAAAGAGCCCCAAGATAACCTTTTCTTTTTTTTTTGCTGTGTCCTTAACTGTATTCATTCACCAAACACTTCTTCCAGTTGCCACGTGCTTTTTGAAGTTCTCACTTTTGCGGCTGTAAATTCACATAAACATGTGACAGAGACTTCAGATGGAAATAAACCTCATCTGAAAACCACCAGCAGCTAAATGCAGAGTTTTGGGAAACTCCAGTCTGAGGCTTTAGTTTTGTTTCTCTTTGGGAACCATTTATTCTTCCAGAGTTCTCTGGAGTGTTGTTTTCCACCTGCAGCTACCCCATCTCAGCAGAGAGTGGCTATGATATTCCAAAAGAGAGCTCCTGCACCGTGGGCCACTCTAGTGTCCTTCAGATTGTTGCCAGCTCTAACAACGTGATCCCTGTGCACTCCTTCTCATCACAGAAATTTCAGGAAAATGTCAGAGATTTTGATTTTATAATCCCCAAAGGCACTACTACCTAGGAACACAGGGAATAAATTTAATTTTTGAAAGTTTAAGGTGTAAGCGGTTGACCCCTGGGAAATAAGCGTACTGCTTCGCTTGCTGCCTTAATGAAGGTTGCCTGCCGGAGAACCTCAAGTTCTTTATGGAGTTTGCTTTGCAATATTGACTTACTTACCTGGGCTTGCAAGGAGCTCGTATCTCTCCCACACAAGGCACATTAACTGCTGCGCTGCTGCCCACTGTGAGGTGGTGCAGAATGTGCAGTTTGCAGCAGTAAAACAGGCTGGGGCTTGGCCAGGTGACTGGCTCTCCTTGCTGCTAGCCAGGAAAATTCAAAGACCTGCTAGTGTCCTGCCTGCTTGATCCCATTTCCCTGGACTGCCCTGCTTGTCCTTAGTTACACATTCTGGCTGTCGGATCAATTCCTGTAAGCGTGTGTTATCCCCTGAACACACAGCTATTGCAAATGAAAAATATACAGACCAGATTGAGAATCTGTTATACTCCTGCTCAATACCCTGTAGCAAGATTGATGGCTCCTTCAGCTCCCAGCCCTGCTCCCATCGAAGTCAAGCTATTCATTGCCAATATGGACAGGAGCAGCTCCCTGTTTTGATGAAACACAGCCACCACAAATGTTCACCTCTGTATTCCTTGCTCCCAGCAGGAGCTCAGTGCCCTTGCTCCTGTCACACATCCCTGAGGAGGGATGGACTTAATGCCCCCTGCAAGGAGGAAAACACACAACTGCAAAAGCACAGGCAGTAAGATGGGTTCAGGCTGCCCCTGGGTTCAGGCTGGCCAGCAGACTGGAACAAATGGCATGCTTTGCTGAGCCTGTTTGTGCATGCACTGAGCTCGCCTAACTTATCTGTTAATTGCTTTGACCTGTTTGTTTACTTCCTGCTCGGGAATCTCAGAATCTGCTGCGCTCAGAACGACTTCTGGATTGCAGCATTGAGCAAACATTGACTTAACCTTTCCCGTTACTCTATGTCAATATTTCCAGTCTATTCATATGCATGTGCTATTGCACTGGATAAACCAGGATTGTGTTCAAAACTAATGCTCTTTTATTTATCTGGAGATATCGCATTGCGCAGGCACACAAAGCACCCGCATGGACGTCTTTAATAAAAAGCTTAACCGTTATCAAACAAAGAGTATGTACCCATGGAGCACTGGATGAGAATAACTCCAAATTAGAAAGCCTTCCTGCTCCTGTGAGTGCTGTCTCCCCCACGTGCCCAGCTCCATGGCCGGTTACAGCCAGAGCAGTAGGCAGAGGCAGCAGATGGTCCCGGTTTCCCAGCTGCAATAAGCCAGCAAACAGGAAGAGCAAGATACTTTCAGTGAGTTGTGTTTGAGCCACGACCTTCACCCTCGGGTTGTACAACTCGATGGTGGTTCGAAGGGCATCCTAAAAGTGACCATTGGACATTCCAGGAACAGTGACACGCTGCAGTGAGCGGTGCCACCAAAACCATTCCGATCAATGGAGTGTTCAGGCCCTCACGGCAGCCTTTGGTGTGTGTTACGTGACTGGTGAGCAGGATGGAAAATGAAAGTCACTTAGAAATACTTAATTCTGTATTTGAGATGACAAAATCAATTATTTCCTTGCTGAAACACAGCACCACTCTTTATTCTGCTAAATTCTGCATTTCTAACTTACTACCTGAGAGATATTAGATTTCTCAAAGGGCCATTTTATAAAGTACTTTTGGGACTCTTGCATCTAAAGGAGACTTTGTAAAAACAGACTTTGATCCAACTGGTTTGATCTAAAGGCCAACCAAGCTAGGTAAAAGATGAAGATCTGTTTATGTACTGGCTGCCTTTTTGAATAATTCTTTCCTTAAGTAGTCAAAGGTTCAACACAGTTCAAACTAATCACAGCATTTCTTTTTCATGGATGATAATTAGGATTTTTCTTATTTGTAAATTACATGGTTCTCTCCTATGCAACATTTGTCAGATTGGCCTGTAAAACAACCTTTAAACTGTGAAATTTTGTAACTGTGTTTTACTTTCTCTCTCTATTTATTTTTTTAATGAGCTAGTGTCCACTGTTATTTTATTTTTCCTAACTTCTACAGCCCAGCAGGCAATACCCCCTTTTCCGAAGCCAGGGGTGGGCATAGTAGTGCGTGCCTAAAAGATGAAAAGAGAAAAATTAAACAAAAAAACCTGTGTTCAGACTCCCAAATACACAGAGGGGAAACCACTGGAAGGGCTTGGGGATGGTTTTTCACAGAACTGTTTTACCAACTGTACCTGTTGGACTAGGTAGAAATAGAGACTTGGAATGAGTCCTAGCTTTACCTTCTATTACTCCAACAAAAACTGAACTCCCTAGTCAAATAGGCACAAGCTGAATTTCCTTCTGTGATCAGACAGTATGCATCTAGACAGATGACAACAAACAGTACTTGGAACATGATTCATGTCCACCCACCTGCAGATTAAAGGGGCCTAGTACCTTAAATCAGTCAAAATAATTTATTTTAGTAGCTAGTATAGAAATTGATCATCATTCTCTTTTCTTGGAAGCTCACAGAAAAAGGAATGTAACTGATCTCTTAAGATTTTTTTTTTAAATCTTTCTTACACATGGCCCAAAATATTTCACTCAGCGCACTGAGTATTGAAACAAGATGGGTTTAAGTCTGGAGGGAATGAGTTAGATCTTAGGACCTGCCTTGAGCAAAGGATTTCTGTTTATGGGTTTGTGGATGTAGGATGGACAAACTAAGCAGCATCTCAGAGTATTTTCACAGACTCTTTGACTGAACAAGAAGCATATTTCACCAGTCTAAACCTAGGTCTAGTACAGAGTCTGATTCAGCCAAAGAAGCATTTGGGACCCTAAAATAGGACAGTTTTTTGGTAAGACTGTTGCAAGTTGGAAACTGGAAGCTGAAATCAGACACAAAATGTATGCCTTTGCTCAGACATCCAATTGAGGAAGTTTAAATGCAGCTTCCCTTTGTTTGAAAAGGAAAACACATGAATCAAGCCTTTTCCTTAAATCTTCCAGCTTTCTCTGAGAAATGGTACCCCTTTCAGTGAGCCTCAGGCATTCCCACTTGACTCAGGTTAATGCATTTGGTCTCTATAGAAACAGCAGCAGATTCCACATGTAACTTGGAAAGGTCACCTCACTTTTGTACAAAAGCTCACATTGCCTCTTCCTTCTGTTCCATAAAACAGCAGTAAAAGGAAGCAAAGGCAATGCACTGCACTCATCCAGAGTCTCAGGGCTCTTCTGCAGATGCTGATGAAAGGCCAGGCCCTTCAGTGCTTGTGCTTGCTGCCCATCGTGGGTCAAAGGGAAGCACGAGCTTCTAAATACAAACTAAGTAATACCATTGAATTGGCAGGAAATTCAAACTGCTCTGGACTGTCTGGAAGCCAGCAAAGCTAATGAGGTGTACCATTTCCAAATGGGATCTTGGTAACACCATCTGAGAGCTTGTGTACATACAGACTTGCGCAGGTTTGCCTTAAAGCAGAATTCAAAATGGATTTAATTAAACAAGAGAAAAAGAATATGGAAACTTAAATAGATATCAAGCAAGCTTATGTCAATTTGATTAAGGGAGCAGTTTAAATTGAACCACAATAATCCTCTCTTAAATAGAGCAGAGCTGTCTTTTATCCAGGCTTTTCTAGTGCTTTAGTGGTTCTTGGTTTGAAAAGCTATTCAAGTTTAAAGCAGTCTGCAAGTCAATTCCCAACCTCACCATCACAACTGTTATTACAAACGGTGAAAATTCTGCAACACAGCAATGAGTGAGAAGCAGAGAAGAATATTTGAAGGTATCAAGAAACCTGCCTGTAAAGGGAGAGAGCCTTTTTATAGAAAAATGGAGTACTGGAAAGGAAAAGACTCCTGAATTTCATATGATTTCAGAGCACATTGTGATGTGTTCACATGTTCAGTTACACGACCTTTAGTGCAAGGAGCACTATTCTTTGGGGGAAGAAATGTAGGTGAGGGAGCTCAGCTTTGTGTGTGGAGACATTTCACAAACAAGTCCTATGCAAACAAGTGATTAGTCAGGAAGGTAAGTCCAGGCCACAGCCACAGCCAGACGGTCCCAGGGCAGCCCAGTCAGCCTACCACTCCCATGCGGGTCTGTTCCTGAGGTTTGTGGATTACAGGATCCATCAAACACCATCCATGTTCTTTCACTCTGCCTTTGTTACGCAGCTGCTGCCCTCACTGTGGTGTTCAGGGCAAAAGTAAAGCTTTACTGCCTGTTCGTGCACTCACTGAGGGCATCGGTTATGTGGCTGATGGTGAATACGTTCCCTGTAAAACAGTCACACGAAACAGGACTTGTGCTCTGTACATAAAACGCTAATGGGATCAGCTCTGTATTGGACAACAACCCAGCCCTTTCCTGTGCAAAATCCTGGTGACTGAACTGCCAGCAAGTCACTGGCTTTTAACTCTGCCCAGAAGAAGGAGCAGTGGCACAAACACAGCACCACTCCTGGGACCTGGGCGCATGCAAGTGACTCCAGCTGATGCACATCTGCAGCTCCTATTAAATTATTTGCCAGCTTTATAGCTTGTGCAACACTAGTCTTGCTTTGGATTTCAACCCAACCTTCTTATAAAAGGAAGCTGCTGGAGTCTAGCCAGCCAAATCTCTTCCAAAGAAATGTGCTTAGAAGTCTATAGTTATCATGTAAATTCATAACACAATTTAGCTGAAACCTGTTTATGTCTTAATGAAGTTTGTTTATGTGAAAACACAGAATATCACAGGACAGCCTTCAACTTTCTGCCTCCCTCCCTGCTGCCCAGAGAAGGCAACACATTGAACTAGGACTCCAGTTGCAAATCTCATGGGTACCCAGCTCAAAAGGCTACCAGGAGCAGGTGGGACCTTCAGATGCCACCGCGGGATTAACTGCTGTAAATCAAAGCACCAAGAAAAGCTCCAGAAGCAGAGTTCCTAAGGGGCTATGCTCTAAAGCCAGATTTCTTGTACTCTTCCCATTAGTTTTTGCAAGACATCTTCAAGGGCCAAATTTGGAATTAAATGGAACCATGCCATCCATTTCAATGCAAGAGATTCGGTAGCATCTTGATAAAGCTATATTGATAATCATATGTACCATTTTAATCTAGTATTTCACAAGGTAGAGCTGAGGTGTGTCATACACACTTGTTTAATCCTGAAATGAAGTCAACTCCATTTTTTCAACAAGTGCTCTACTAAAACAAGCACCAGAAATACTTTGAAAGATATGACATGCTCCTCAGCTACCTTCACCATCACAGTAAAATTCCTGCCTTTATACTGAGCTATTCCTTACATTCTTATTAATTAAACTTCCTTCTTGTTGAACACTCTTCACCTTCTAACTAAAAACAATAGGTATGGGTTTTTTGCTGCTACTCCAGCTCGACCTGTGCCCAGATAAATAAATGCCTTGTGTGCCTCTGCAGATATCTGCAGGTTTTCGGTTCTTTTTCTGCTCACCCAGAGCTGATGCTCTGGAAGACACATACTCTTTGCCCCAGATATTTCTAAGATGGAAATAATCAGTCGTTGTGTAACAGAAATCCAACTCCGCTCCGAGCAGTATGTTCCAAGTTAGAAAGATTTTATTTCTGTTTAAGGAGCTCTGCTTGCACAATGGAAAGTAAATAACTACTCTCATCTGTGGGAGATTTAACGGGAGAGGGGAAAGGATCAATGCCAGCCCTGTCTGTAAGACATTAGTGCATTCTGAGTGCCTGCAATAAATTTTTAACCTTTTCCAGCTTCCCTTGGGATGGGCAGGTATTCAAAAATATCAGCACCCTCATCCTAAAGCCTCACTATGCAAACCAAAACGAATGAGATGTTTAGAAAACCACTGATGGATAAATCACAGATTTATGATTTTAAATCCCTTTTACTAGACAAATGGTATATTTTATTAGACAAATAATAGAGAGATTACCCCTATGTGAGGCAGTTTAATGTAAAGGGATATCTGATTTTAGCAAGAGCCAAAATTTCACATTAATTCTATTTTTATTTAAAGTTAATACCCATGGAAACACTGTGATGACTGAGGCAGGTTTCAATCTAGCAGGTATTGAACATCAAGTAGCATGTGAGCACAGCGCCAATACTGCTGCGGAGTTGCCTGTCTGTATTTTTCTTCTCACTTCGGGAGAAGGTTTGTGATTTCTGTGTCCCTGTCAAAACCTGGTGCCACGGAGAGTGCCCAGATGAGTTCTGAAGGGAACTGGCTCAGGCCTTGGAGGAGGTGTCACGCTGCCTGATGTTGCTCGCAGACAAACATCACAAAGTAAGTGGGTGGGAACACACTATGTTGTGTAACAGGCTTTAGGATGCTGTGAAGGTTTAATCATCCTACAGTGAACTTAAGGGTTCATAGTATAAAAGGTGTTCTTTTATTTGGCTCCAGGAGACAGAGGTGGGGCTTGGATCACCTGTGTGACGTGGGAGCTAAAGGGGCAAGAAGAGATCTTGCCAATGGTAAAAGCTTATGGTGAAGTGCAGAAAATGCAGGATGAGAGAGGGCACTGCTGCAGACTGTTAGTGCCCAAGAAGAAACCTTAGAAACAAAATCAGCTCAAACGATGACTGACAGTCATAGGCCAGAGGAGTAAAGGAATAAGAAAGTTGGAAATCTGCCTAACTATAACCTAGCCATGGCACAGTACCAGTCCCTGAGCAGGATCTCAGCTCTGGAAATGGCCACATAAAACCTAATGTAGACACCTCTAAATAAGAGTCTGACCAGCAAGAATTGTTCAGTGCTGGTGTCTGAATCCTGACTTTATGGTTTGTGCTAATCTCCTTCACTGTCTTCTTGCATATAAATCATCTGCAAATAACAAATCCTTTTAAAATTTTCAGAGTGAAAGGTGCTATACTACATCTTTCCAAAGCTAAATTTGATATACTTTGGAACTGAAATGTTTTGCAATTTGGAATATATGTGGGTGTGGGTGTGGGTGTGTGTAAATCAGGCTCGGGGTGGGGACCTTATAACTCTCTACAACTACCTGAAAGGAGGTTGTGGTCAGGTGGGTGTCAATCTCTCTTCCTAGGCCTAGGAAAAAGGGGACAGGACCAAACAAAACAGCCTCAAGTTGTGCCAAGGGAGGTTTAGATTGGATATTGGGGAAAAACTCTTCAAGGAAAGGGTGGTCAGACATTGGATTATGCTGCCCAGGGAAGTGGCAGAATCACCACGCCTGGAAATGTTTAAAAGGCATGTGGATGTGACACTTTGGAATATAGTTTAGCAGTGAACACAGTGGTGCTGGGTTAACAGTTGGACACTTACATGTCTTTGGGTTCTATGCCTTAATGGTTTTATGCCTTAGTGGTTCTATGATTACATATATATATATGAAATTTCAAAATCTAAATTGCTCTCTAAGTTATTGCTACTTCATTAGCACGTAGTGCAAGCAAACCTCAAAGAGCTCTCCAACAGTGTTTTGAAGGCCCTAGTTTATCATTAAATCTTCAGGCAAGATCCTTGGACAAACAGGTGCTTAGTGAGCACATAGCCAGTCGAGTCTGGGCCTGACCTGCATTGCCCAACAGGCAGATGTGTTGGTGTTTGGCCCTGCAACAGTCTGCAAGAAACTTTCCCTCCCAACGCTGTCATGGCCTCCAGCAAGGCAAAACCAGTCTTCCAGTTCCTTAAACTCAAAGCCCACATCTCTGCACAGCAGTGTTTGCAACCCAGAGGGAGTAAACAGGGAGGGAACAGCTGCCCAAGATGAAATAGGTAATGCAAGGTACACCAGGCCCAAAGAGATCTGTGGAGATCTGGGTCATGGGAAGACAGAAGTGGGGACCTGTGGTCTTGAGAGGTGCAAAACTGTCACTGATGTCACTGGGGTATATTTATTAGAAACTAGTCTGAAACATATGTCCTGGAAAATTAAGTATATCTGTAACTCCACCCTCTGTTCCTCTCTCAACAACGTTTTGTGCTTTGTATCATTGTCAAGGGAGCCCAGCTGCACTTGCAAATTAGCGTTAATTTTGCAATGCAGCTGTCATATGCAATGGGTCAGAGTAATGAAAGGGGTTTTAATAAAAATTGAAATGAGTTAAATCGTAGTCTCATAAGTAATTTTACTACAAGAGGAACAAAATACTAATTCCTCCTTTGTATTCCTCCAGTAATTCAGCATTCTGATATCATGTCAGTCACCTTATTTGCATTTTTTCAAATTTTGTGAGTTATTCAGTATTCATTTGCAGATCCTTTAGAGTCAGTGCAGTGTGTCCTCTGAATGCATATTACTAATAGCTCCACAATCAGTATTCTGCACTCATAACGTGGAAGGAATTAACCAATTTTATGTGCTTATGACATTCAAAGTAAAATATCTGAAAGATATTAGCGTAGATAACATCACTTTATGCGTGAATAATAGCATGTATCCAAATAATAAAAATTACAGTGAAAATACACACTGCTAGCTAGAGTCAGTGTATTCCTCCACCAGTAGCAAACTAACCAAAGTTTAATAACATTTGTAGCATTTTTAATAGAGTGTCAGGAAGGAGTATTTTTTCTACAGCCTTTTGTGTCTCATTCCCTAGGCAGCAATCCTGCAGACACTTTGACACGCAATATCCGTGCCGTCCCAGAGGAGTCAGTGGGACTATTCATGGCCTCACACACAAAGACACGCTTAAGTGTCTGCAGGATGGAAGACTTAGATTGTCCCCCTGCAAAGAGCTCATCGTGACCCTCTGAAATGGCCAAACCCCATGGCGCATAACAGAAACGTGCCCCTGAGAATGGAAAAGCCATAAATGAGGTCCTGATATGTATAAGCCCTTTGGAAATGAATGGCAACATTGATGTTGACCGAGGAAGAGAGGGTTTCTATCTCTGACTCTTGTGGTAGCCCCTGGGGGGACATATATTTTTGTCAGTCATCTTTGTGCATGCAAGTCCAGAATACAAAAGCAATTATCTAGTTAAGATTAATTTCAGATCTAATCTGCTGGTTCTCCACATTGTAGAACTCCCTGGATGCTTCTTGGTTTTGTCCCTCTGTAATCAGATTATTATTTGAAGTTCCATCCATCACAATTGATTTGCTCTGGAATGCATTAAACTGGTGTGATATATAATCTTCTAACGTGTTCTGATGCTTCTTTCCCCAGTGCTGCCTCAGTCACTAAACAGGGCCTTGATGTTAGACAGAGTTACATGTAATGTAGCTGCTAGTTGTAGGCAAATAAAGAGAGAATCCTAAAACAGGAATTGACAAATGCAATGCAGCTTTACTCAGTGCCAGAAGCATGGCTGCAGTCTGCCAGACTTCACCATTTTTTGGACCTTTGAGTCTCCTTGCCCTCTGACTCAGAAACCTGCTATCAGTTCAAAAGCTACTATGTTTGTAGAATCACAGGGGTTTGAGCATTCACTATCAGCCACTGATTGATTTTTGGTAGAGATATTCCACAGAAAAAGACACAAAACACACAAAATCCCCAATCCATGCACCATGTGAATCATGTCAGACAGGAAACCAAGCGGACCTGAAATTTCCTGTTTGAATAATGAGTTTGTGCCATGCCCTGATGGTTGTCAGATTGACTGAAGTAGCAGCATAATGAATCATGAAACAACATCAAGCAATGAAGGTGTGAAAGCCTTCACTCAACTGTGTTTTAAGTTTTATGAGTTTCATTCCAGCTGGAGTGGAACAGAGGAGTGAACTTGAGCAGAAGTATCTATTAATTTTTACAGCTGGTTTGACTGTGGCACTATAAACCATATTTGCTTGTGCCTAATATTGATACCACAAGAAGTAGCACCTTTCATGCTTATTGAGTCAGAATAGCAGCAGAAGTGAGCTGCTTAATGGAGTTAACTAAGGGTCTGGGCTGCCTTTTAGTGAGACTCATAATATTGATACACAAAAGCAGGGCTGTGTTGGAGGCCTGTGGTATAGAGTGTCATTTTCATTTTAAAGCCTGTGTTAAAGAAAGTAGAAGGGTCAGTATAACACCCAGATTTTGTGTTTCCAGTAGTGGCATGAAAACAGGGGTAAGTGAAATGAGTCCCACAAAATGTCGAGGGTTTCAGAAGAATTCATTGACATAACAGTGTGAAGGTCAAGAACTTAGTAGCATTAAAAACTGGACAGGGGCATGGCTTACTCAGAGATCCACCGGCTCTACAAATCATGACACCAAATCAATGTCTGATCTTCCAGCTTCAGCATCAGATGCAGCATTTTAAAGGTAAAATGGAAGAAGTGAAAGTATTTCTCTTCCCCTCCAACACCTAGACCTGTCCAGAGTGAGAGGCAGCTACAAGTGGAGCTAGATCTATTGTAAAAGATAACTTCTAGCCATTTTTTATCTTGTAATGTCATGTAATATTACTGACCCACTGTTCCATTTATGGTTTAAAAAGAGGTTTAATTCAGGATATTATGAATTGGATATTATGAGAGCACAGCTAAGAGATGCAGCATTTTGTACAGCAGTCTCTGGGTTCAGCTTTGAGAGCTTCCTGACCTTCTGGTGCCGAGGTCCAAGATCATCAGGGAGTGCTTGGCAACACTTTAAGGAACTTAAGGTACCTGCTGCTACCAGGTAAGGATGAGGTAAGGGAAGCTGCTCTGGCAGCTTCAAAGGAGTATGATCATCTGCCTTTGTCCCAGGTGCCCAGAACCTTTGCTACAGCTGCCCCAAATTGCTCAGGCATCCTTTTAGCTGGTGTTCAAGCAAGAACCCTATAAGAGTGCAACTCCTGGAGCACAGCTAACAGAGTGGTTTATACAGAAGGGTGTACAGAAGAGGGACTCGGGTCAGTTTGTTCTGCTGCAGAAGTCTCAGACATGGTGGTAACATACATCAGAGTGGGGTCCTGGCAGCTATTCCTGCCAGGGCAGAGGCTGCTGCACAGAATAAGTTGCAAATGGTGGGTGCAGCCCTGCGAGTGTCCAGGGCTGCAGGGAGTGCTTGGAGTCTCTCTGTGAGGCCAGGAGAGATGACCCTTTGTCCTGCAAGAGCTGTGCTGCCAGTTGGAGGAGTTACAGGTGAACAGCATCAGAGAAGAGAAAAGGAGATAGACAGGACCTTCTCTGGAATGCAGCAGCTTGAAGAACCATGAATCCCATCTGCACCAATGGGGCAGGTGGTGTGCTCCCCACGTTAAGGTAAGTGCAGCCTCTGGAGAAGCTGAAGGATGGAAGCTGGTGACTTCTGATGCCAAGAGGAAGGCTCCTGCCCCAACTAAGGGCTTGCAAGTGCAAAACAGGTTTACTGCCCACAGATTTGAAGAGGACCATGGGCATGTCATCTGCATGACTGCCAACATACGTGATGTGTGACCACACACAGGTACCGTGTGTGTTAGCAGTATCTAGAAGCACTATCCTTTCAAAATAAGCAAGCACCTAAGTCAGAAACTAGCTGCTTTATGCTAGAGCAGGAAGCTGGGGCAGCTGAACCTCTTGCTGACTTTTCTCTTGTTCTCTTATGTCATGGGCTAGAATGGAACAAAGCTATGAATCATTGAAATCTCAGTTTTCACTCAGTTGCACTGAATGGAATTTTTTTGAGGTCTGCTGCCAGTTGCCATTGGAGCAACTTAGTACATCCTTCAGAATCAGCACTGCAAAAAAGTCTCCCTGGAACTACAAAGCATCCTCACTTCAAATGGGAAATATTTGGACAATGTAACAACAATATTCTTCGCTTTGTATAGCAGGGCAAGAGTGTTGGTACCTGTTTTGTTCTTTTTGTTTTAACCCCTGAGCTGAGGTTTCTCCTGTTTATTTGCTTTAAAGGCAACAAGGATGCTTTGTGAATGGGCAAGATCTTACAAATGCTGCATGCATTTTTATTCTTGTTTTATGCCTCCAGTTTTCTTTCCATGTTCAAAGCAACATACAGTTCAAGTGACTGTGTTCATGCTGAAAAAGACTCTCATTCACTATTTATGAGAAATATTTACTTAGATGAGTAGTTAGAAGTTTTTATTGGTAAACAAGAGTTTAATGGATAAATCTATTTTTTCCCCCAGGATAAGTATTTGGATTATGTGGCTACTGCTACAATATATTTGTAATGCTCAGTGTCAGTCATGAGTATGAAAAGGGACAAGTGTCTTCTCTACACTCGCCTTAGGAAGTGCTGCCATTAGGACACGTCCTGCCATCAGTGGCCAGTCTCAAGCACCATGACTCACCTATGCGGTTACATGACTTCTTTCAATCTCTGACATATATTGAAATGTAACTTGAAATCTAATGGCTTAACTGTGCTCAGAAAACATGATGCAAACAGAGATTCTCCCAAGAGTACAATACATCAAAGCAACGTTTCACTAGGGTGTCCTTTAGATAGAGTATCACCTTTAATTGAAGCATGTTCTGCAGCCAAAAGCAAAAACGTGAAACACTAAAGGAAAACCACAATATCTCCGATCTGCTGGGAAACGATGTGTCTCTGTTGCTGTGGGTTTTATTTATTTTTCCCCCGAAGAATTTGTCATTTCCACTGTTGACTTTAAGTTTCAAGATTACAATAAGACAAGTATCTGGACTATACTTAATAAAACACTTCCTTACCTGTCCCAGAACTTCAAGCACTCCATGGCCTTGCAGAGGTCATGTTTAGACACCTTTTTCTTTGGGATTCTAGTTTGCAATTAGTTGCAGGACTGCGCTTCTTGCTTGCCCATCATTAACACACTTCTAATAGCACTATGAAACCCTCATTTAAAAGTATTTAATTAATATTCTTTCTTGGTAAGGATATCTACCAGAGCAAACTCACTGCCTTGTTCAAGGACACCATCTGCTTTGGGTAGGAGTATGCAGTGCCATAACCATAAAAGAAATCCTGTCAAATCCTTGTACACCCTGGCTGGGCACTGTTTATGGGTTTCCCAGCTGATTTTCCAGCAGAAATCCTGTGCTACCATGGCTCAGCTAGAGAATTTCCTTTGTTCAGCTCTGTCACTTATTGCACTGCTAACACATCTTGATTGGCAAATGAGTCGTGCAGAAAAGTTTAGCCAGCTATGGTTCTTCCAATTTACAGTGTTTTTAAAAGCCCGTCTTCTTTTCGGCATAAATATTCCTAAGTGACACCCGCTTTCCTTATGAAGACAACAGTTGTCTCTAATTTCTGATCAATATGTTTATCCCTACCATAATTGTCCAAACCCTCCATTATTGTGGTGGAAGTGTAGCAGCTGTAAAAACTTACAGCCTCACTCAGATCAAGTATTAAATCACTGGTTTGGTGCAGTTGTAAATTTTGTAAACAATGTCCTTGGGGATGGCAAATGTCTGTTCTTCACACATTAGTCATGTAAGACACCACTGGGTCAGGACCATTAAACTACAGAAAAAAATTAAAGGGTCTGATTCTTCATCTATTGAAGTCCCAAGGGTGTAAGTTCAATAAGAACACTGCTACCCTCTTTGGTTTTTTAGATATTGTTGATCTATATTTAAAACCTGTGTTTTAATTAAACTTGAAAATTAATTTACTGCAACATCTGTGTAAAACAGATTAGAATTAATAAAGTCTGACCCCCTTATGGGTTAGCATGAATTAAATAATTACTCTTCAGCAGCACAGGACACACTGTACTGGACTTTCTGGCACAAGTTAACAGTAAGAAGTCAAAGGAAGTCCAGGAAATGCCAGAAATCTTGAACTGCATAGGAAGTTTAGGTTTGCAGTTTCTCTTTATGTAAATTGAAAAGGCATGTGCTAGACTTTGTTACTGCTAATAATTATGGAAAATTACCTGCATCAATTGAATGTAGGAATAGTCTAATTTGGAGCTTGAAACTGATTGCCAAAAAATTAGTTCCTAAGGATGTGATAAGGACGGTGCTCTTTAAAAATAATGTTAATTTGTGTCTCACCACCTGGTCTAAATCCAAAATCAAAGAAATGTCTTCCCAAATCCTTTCAGTGCCTCTAGGAAGCTACCACTGTTGGCTATAACTGTTTCTTACCATTCCAGGTGCATCCAAGGCTAAAGTCTCATTTAGCCTCAGCTGAAAAAAGAACCAACTACAAAGAGACACATGGTGGTATTTTGGCTGCAGATGTTGGCAGTGTAATTAACTGAAAGCATCTAAAAGGAAAATTCAGCAGTAAAATAATTTTTTGTTGTTGGGTGAAATAAAATTCAAGAAGACTTACATAAAGCTATAGTTCTTCAAATTATAGTACTTACGTTGATCTTCGATGCTAATGATTGTCCTTGTGCAGATATGTTCCAGAGAGTGGACTTCTACCAATCCTCATTGAAGCTGCTGGCCCTGACATCAGAAAGTCCATCTTGACCTCTTGCAGCCTTCTCGTGTCTCGGTGACAGCTCTTCCTGCCTAATCCCTCGGGCCATTGTGGGAGACCACATTTGGAGAGATTCCTACTGTTATATTGCTTTGCTTTTTCTGCTGAGAACGATTGCTGGCAGGAAAGCGAATGCAATGTGGCTGCCCTATTTGAGACGTGGGATAGCCAAGTCCATGCTCATCTGGATGCCTGTGCTGTGAGAGGTACTTCCTGGTATGGCACTTCTCCTGACAGCAGCTCTGTAATTCACAGTAGGGTCTGAAGAGCAAGCTGCCTCTCTCCTGGATCATCATCTCTTGTGAAGGATTCTTCTTAAACCTCTTTTTTGCACTATGGCCTCTGTCCAGCGCCTGTGGGGTGGCCAGGCACAAAGGAGTGTGCAGTGAAGCCTGGGTGCTGCTCACAGCTCCTGCACCAGTCTCTCAGCCGGGCTCAGGATGCCCTCACAAGCTGCTTGCGTGCACACTGTTGCTCAGCCTGTGATAGAAACAAAAGGAAAATACTATTTTAGGACTCGTGAGGAGGAAAGTAGAAAACGAAGTGAAAAATCACTTTACAGATAGGTTTGATAACCTGTGGGTGTCACCTGTTCTCCCTCAGACCTGAGTCAACCTTTGGGTGATGCTGTTGCTGCCAGTGGCTCTATCTCTAGGGCTCCCCACTGCCTTCCAGTTGGCACAGCTGTAACTGGCAAAGCCCATGGCCATTTGCTAAAAGGAGGCGTGGGGCAGAGGTGCTTTTGCTTCCTTATGGCCCTCATTTCTTTCTCCAGGAACGTTATTCTTTCATGTTCACCCTCAGCAAATAGTCTGTCTCGACACCCTTTGTGTTCTGGGGAGGGGAGCAAAGCACTGAGAGAACGAATTCCTTCAATGCTAGAAGTTGCTGGCTAAGTTTACCCAGAAAATGGGGTTTGTTCAGCACAAGGAAGAGAAGGCAACGGGGAGAACTCCTTGTACAGCCATGCCTCACATGAGGGCACAGAGCAGACTGTTAGACCTCTTTTGAAGGTGCAGTGGTAGGAGAGGCAGCAGACACAAGCTAAAACGAGGCAGGTCGCTGTCAGATATGAAGAAAACTGTTTCCCTTGAGGGCAGTCCTATGCTGGCATGGGTGCCACAGAGGTGTGGCCTTCCATGGGATCATTAGAGGAGCTGGCCCTGTGCATCCTGACCTTACCCAGCCTAAATTCCTCTGTGGAGTTCACAGTTTGATGCTGCTAAATGGATATCTGGCTGTTTCTTGTGCTCAGCAACACACCCCTTCTGCTACTGGACCTGGCACAACCCTCTCTTCCCCAATCTGTGTTTGCACTTGGAGCAGTGGAGGAACGAAGTACTGTGAAATGGGCTTCTCTGAAGTTTCTAGTAATGCAGGATGTCAGTCTATTTATAGTGACATCTGTAGCTTTAGAGACCTTTGATAACTTCATTTCAGAGTGTGTATATCTCTTCATCTGATCTGTCTCCCATACTCAGTGTGCTGTTTCCTGTTGCACTGCTTTTATTTAGCATGTAGTGGCAATTTTCGACCTCCAGAGACAAACAACAGCATAAATTCATTTATTGTAATTGGTCTAATTAAGAAAAAAAATAGAAACACGGGTGTTGAAGGTTAGTCAGTCACACCCCTCATGCTGCAGGTCAAGCGATCACCAAACTTCTGCTGAAAAATACAATTTTTTTAAACACAAACTGTGAAAGGCTGCTTTGCCATTCTGATAAGCTGAGCCTGGTAGGGTGTGATTGAAGCAAGTACAGCTGCTGAGTCTGGCCCCAGCATGTTACACTGCACAAGCTGACTGGAGAGGCCTGAGCTGGCAGGATGTTCCTCTGGTCAAAGCCAAAGGGGTCTGTGGCTCAGGTGGTGTGTAACACACACAGCATCCTCAGCACTGCTCTTGGTGTGACAGTGCATCTTGCTGCCTTAACGCTGGAACTTCTCTTATTTGTATTTTCTCCCACCCTAAAACTATTCAAAACTTTTTTATGCCAAAACAGCTATGCATTATACATGGCACACAGCACAGAGCATTTTCTTTCTAATTTTCAGAAAGCCTGTTAGTGCCAAAACATAAACTGCTTAAGAAGGAGGAGGAAAACTGGAGTAAGTGGTATTTGGCAAGATCCACATGTTCCATTTGTTTGTGCAACAATCTCTGCTGCTGACTTACAGCTCCAGAGGCAGCTGTGTAAATAGAGGGCTGTGATGGCTGAGGAAGCCAAGAGACAAGCTGTGGAAAAACAGCAGATAAAACCAGACATGTTCTGGATGCCACAGGGTAAGGCAGAGCTGAGCTGAGCCACAGACATCTTGCTGTGCTGCTACAGTACCTTCAGTATCCTCTTTTGGAGCATCTTTCCTGTTATTATTGGGGGCTGTTGTTGTGGTTTGGGGGTTTGTCTGCTTTTTCTTTTCTTTTTTTAAAGGACTTGAAATTAAAGTTTTGTTATGAAAGAGACTCCAAGTGTTCCTGAAAACGTTAAGGAGACTTTCTGCAGCCAAACCCTGCTTTGCCAGCTGACCCTTGTGCTCCTGAACACAAGGGCCAGGAAGCCTTGGAGGTATCAGCTTGTGGTGTTTGCTATCTTCTTATAAATGGGATTTACTCATTTGTTTTGTGAGGCAGCCCTAGGAACTGCAAACTTGTGCATTTAATAAGAGCTGGAGCTGCTGCCACCCAGCCCCTGTGGGAGCTGACCTTCCCCAGATAAGGCCAACACAAGCATTTTCCTACAAGGCTAATGCTAATGTCTGCAGCCTGCTGTGCAAGTTAAGCCTTGCCAGGCTCTCTAATTTCTTTTTGCTTCTGATAAAGCAGCAAAAGGATCATGGGTATAAAGAGGCAGACTGGATTAGGAAAGGTTATCAATTGAATTTTCTAATTGCAAATATTCACCTCTAAAGCATATTAATTTCTGCCTATGTTTTCCAGAATTAGGCAATGTTATGAAGCAATAATAATCAGTGATGCTGGGAAACGGTTCCCAGGTAAATGGTGCACCTGAGCAACATACCTAACTCTCAGTTTTCAAAACACTGTCTTTACCTTTTTTGACCAGGGCGTCACCTTTGTATTTCTTACAGACATTGCTTATGACTTCTCTGTGCATGTATTGATTTTTACTTTATAGCTAAACACAAAACTTCCCCTTGCTCACCGGGTCAGATAATGACTTTCCTGATCTCACTTTTAAATTATTCTATAACAATTTCTACAATATTATTTCATAGTAGGGTTCTCATTTCTTACATATCTGCTGCACTTCATAAAATCCTTCTACATCCTACCTGTCCCTGAACCACTGGTCAAATAGGCAGAAGCAGTGCCATTTAACGTGGTGCTGCAGTTCAAAAGCTCAGCAGGCATGCCTTAAACAGGCTGCAAAGGACAGGCACTTTCAGTTTTTCTAGCGATGCTTGCAATTTTCATCCTTTTTCTCTAATCTTGGAATAAAGTTGACCTAAATATATGCAGAAAACCCCAGCTGGACTGGTTTTATCTCACTGTGGGCAGAACAACAAAGTTTTGCTCATCATAAGGAGGAGTAAAGACAATTCTCGTAATAATTTGAACTGATTGCCATCAACAGTTTCAGGAAAAACTCTTGAGGAAAAAGGTATTACTACCTTATACAGCGAAGGGGCTTTTGTTTGTTGATCTGGCTTTGCTACAAAAAGTTCAATTATTTTTCTCCATACTTGGTGCAATTCTATTTTTTTACTCAAATCAACCATCATAAATCATAAAATACTGTGAGAAAATTCATGTGCTTATCAGCTGCTGGCATTAAGCAAATATATCTCCTGCATTCAGGGTTGTGTGTGGCTCATAGGGACAGTTCCTCACTGCCTTTCCAGAGCTGTCTCTGCTCCCACTGCAGAGTGAGTTTGTACTTCCATTGCTTCTCTCTGCAGAGTTGGGGAAAAATGTGAGTCAGAGACTCAAACTGGTTTCTAAGTAGAAAGTAACAAAATAAATCATCTTTTCTCTATTTCTTCCAAGGAGGGCAGTGTTTTATTTTCTTGTGACATTCCTCTGAAGCTGGTGAATTGAGATGGGACAGGACATTTCTTTATATTAAATTAAATAACAGTTTGGCTGAGCAAATCAATCTATGAAGTGCCTCTAAAGCCATTTACTAGGCCCCAGTCCTGTCTTGTTGATTGACTTCAGTGAAAGATGTGAACCTTGAGGACATGCTCCTATGGGGAGTTACTCTGGGGGGAAAAGAATTAAATCTGTGAATTGTTGGGTGACTCCATGTGCAGACCTGAAGGTTAAGAATGGTTTTTGATGGTTTGGATCCAAGCAGCTAAATACAGCTGTTGATAGCAGGTTTCCTGGTGGATGCAATAAAAATCATGTGCCCAGTCACAACAAAATTCTGCCTTGAATTTGAACAGCGGACAGGTCCACTGACAAGATAATAGTAGCCTGTAAGATAGGCATAGTTTGTCTTTCCGCAGAAACTCTGATAGGAAAACATCCCAGCATTTTAAAAATGTTTTGCCCTTATATTTAGAAGTGTTTTCCACCTTGATTTTATAGATGAGGAAACTAAGGCCTGTTGAATTTTAGCAGCTGTGTGATATCAGAAACCTGGGAAAGGAAAGATCCAAAAATAACAGCTGGGTCTGGATAGCAGCAATCTCATCACTGGATGATACTGTCTTAGAGCTCAAAGCCTGGAGGAAAAGGCTGAAATGTCTTTCTTCTCAACCCTGTCTTTACCCATGTCTGCATATCAGAGTCACTGAGCTGGAAAAATATGAATGTTGCTGTACAGCATGAATGAACTAAGATGTCTCTTGAGCAGTGAGTGCATTTCCCAGCTGGGTAGGACATTGCAAAGCTTTTATGAGTTTCCAGCACCATTTCACTCAAGCAAGACCCTCTTGAAGAGGTCCTGGTTGAATGTTGCTTTGATTTTTCACACAACAACCTCCTGTTTTCAGCACAGCCTTTGCCACAGTCTGAGTCAGTCTGCATAAACAGAGGTCTCTGGTGCAACGGGGGCTGTTTCAGAGCTTCAAGAGCCCTGTCTGCAAGGGGGAAGGACCTTCAACAACTATTTGGTTACGTCTTTATTAGCTGACCAGAAACCTTTGCTGAAGCCACCAGCAGAAAAAATTGCAACAGAATGCTCAAAGGGCAGTGCAGGTAAAATCAGTGCCAGCCTGATGAGACTGCTGCTGCTTTCACATCTGATTGCTCCTTGCTTAGCTACTTAAAAAATAAATTAAAAAAATAAAATCAGACTAAAGCCACACCACTGGACCCTCTGCAGCCCTGACATTTCAAACTAACTCAACTTTACAACACGTAATCAGAGTTTGCCTCGTGCCCAAAGGCTCCAGAGGAGGATGCTGTGAACTTTGCTCTGCTTTGAGGTGTCTCCCAGGCTGCAAAGACACTTCTTGTCCAGCTGCATCCTGCACTGACATGAAATGGAGATGGCCAGATTGCCTTCTGGCGCCTGTCTGGGCCAGTAACCGCTGATGGGGCTTGTTTCTCTGGCAGCATTCAGGGGTGATGTGCAAAGGGAAAGAAATGAAGTGTTCGACAAGGGACAGCTTTATTTACAGACTGCTGCTAGGCTAAAATCAGTTGAACTGCATGAAATAATGTGCAGTGGTTTGGAAAAAGAGTCGAAGAGCCGTGACACTGATTGGCAGTGAAAAGCCTATAAAGCAGCACACATCGATGGAGTAATTGACTGCTTCCCTCACAGAACTGTTTTCTCCTTGCCAGAGTCTTTGAGCAAGCTGTGATTCATATTGGTGGAACATAGCAAATAATTTTCTGAAAGCCACATAAGAGAAGAGACAGAGCTTGGGTGAGAGGGTCTTGAAAGATAATATTAGTAATATTAATAATAAAAATTCAGTGAAGAAACCACGACCTCTTAAACTGTACTAGGAGAAAAATTTGCTTTATGGGAATTCAATCAAGCAGGAGAGCAGGACAGCGCTGACTCTGCAGGTCTAAGCACCCATCTCCTTGGATCCATCTGCTTGCTCCAGTCCCAGAGCTCCTTGGTAGCTTGCTCAGCATCACTGCCTTGAGTGTTGTTCTGTTCTTTCCAGGGATCTGGCATATGAATTTTGGAAAGGTGAAAAGCATTTTGTTGAGCTCCTGATGGCCTTTGTTGCTTTGCAGCAGGGCAGAATTAGCAGAATTAACCTGTGCTGCCAGATTAAAAGACAACCTTGAGCAGAACAGCAGAATTCTGCATTCAGAACAAAGTACCCTGCAATAAGCACATGTAAGTCTGAGCCACAGCTCTAGGTCCGCAGCCAAGGTGTTGCAAATTTTGGCCTGCTCAGAGGAAGGATTTCTTCATAAACATCCCACAGCAGAAAACTTTGAGGTTTCTTTTGCCGCTCTGAATTCACAATCCCAGGCGTTCTGCTGTCAAGTATGTTCACCTTATGGTTTTCCCTTGATCTGTTGTGAACTAAGGGGCAGCTCAGATCTTTTCTTCAGCTTTGCTTTATTCTGCAATGACACCATATGCTATTCTTACAGGCTTACACAAGATTTTGTGAGCTTCTGTCACCACAAAAGTTAAGGAGGCTGTTGCGTACCAGCTAAGCAACTCTACTGTGGGATCTAACGAAGGGAGCCTGGTCCCTGTGAAACGCGTGGGAACGAAACTTTGCTTCAGTGAAAGTATCTCTGAAGGTTTTCCCAGCCTCTTTCCATAACTCCGAGTGGGTTACACAAGGCGAGGAGGTAGAGGCATTCTCCCTTTGGAAACTGCTTGCCAGGAAGGGATGGGAGGGTGCATCAAGGGAGAAGGCAAAGGGCAGGCAGTGCAAGTGTCCTGCTGGGGGTTTTCCTCTGCTCTCTCTCTTGGTTTCTGCTCCGTGATGGGACATAGGGCTTGTAGCTGGCACAGATGCAAAAAGAGCAGCAGCAAGGACAAGTTGCCACAGATGACTGCTGGTGTCTGGTGCTTTAGTGGGGCATGCAACTGTGAATGTGCCTCTCCTCTGTGGCCAACAGCATGAAGAGGATGTAATTGAACCATTTGCTCAGTGTGAAGACAGAGTTCAATGACATGTCTCGAGGGATGGCACTAAATTGATACTGCGGAGGATAATTAAACTGTGTGGCACTTTATCACAGGAGATGCCTGGATACTCAGTGATTTCAAAGGACTTTAAACCATGGGTTTGCAGCCTAACCGTATTTATGAACCATAAGGAGCTCCTGTGGATTTTGCTTGGCTGTGAGATTCTGTGGAGGCGCAGTCCATTTCTGTCCCGTTGAGTGATGACACCTCATTAGAAATGATGCAGAGCTGGCCTGGCTGCAGGCAGCAGGCTCTCTAGCTTTCAAATCACCAGCTGGAATTTCACAGAGGGTTAAAAACATCACATGCTTAAGTGAGTGTGTTGATGTGTTGACTTCCATTCACAACTTCTCCTTTCCTTTGTCAATTATTCCCTCTGCATTTTCCTCTCTTTAAGAAAATCAGGAAATTTTATCTGCAGTTCCTGTTTTACCATCTCCCATATTTTGCTGGCTTCTGCTAGTGGGAAAACAGAGCAGCAAAACCTTATTTTCCAAAGGAGGGAGATCACTTCTGAGTGGGGTTCCTGGTTGCACAGGACAAGGCCAGAGTTCCTGTGAAACTTGAAGCACAAATTTCGGGTGATGCTTGCCATACTTTCCAAAGCAACCTTTCCCAGCTAGATCCCAGAATGCAGACATCATGGCAGAGACAAAAATCCCTGAGATGCACCTGATTTTGTTGCCACTGAATGAGGTTGTTTTCATTTCCTCTGCCATCAGATTGACTCAAACCCCTCAGGTACAAGTTATCCTGGGTGTTTTACCTGATCCACTTCTATGCTTCCTCCACAGCCATTTTATTTTTTCTTTTCTCTTTATCACCCTCTTGGTATTTTTTTTTAATTCCTGCCTTAGTCGGGCACAGATGCAAATTCCTACCTTAGGCTTGCAGACCTACATTAGCATATGTCAGATTTGTCACGGTGACCTGGAGCCTGTGAGAGCTGGGACTGGCTGGGTCTGCCTTGAACATTGATCCAGGATCTTAGAAACCTTCTTCCCTCAGAATGACTTTTTTGCTAATGAATCCCCATAGATGACTAGGTGTGTGTATAAATACATGAATAGAAACACAAGAACAAATGTATGTGTAATTAACACTTGTTGTCATGTAAGTGTGTTTTGTATGTGAGGCTTGCAGGCTTGCCTCCTGCTTACAGACCTGTCTTTCTCACTGGGCTCACATAAAACAACACCAATTAAGTACAAAAGTCTTGTGGGATTTTTTCTCTTCAGCCAATTATCACCCAGTACCTGACTGTGGATATGACACCTTTAAAACTGTCATATTTTTCTTGTAAGAACAAGGAATGCTAAACAAAAAATAAAATTGCACAAATAGAATTTTGTTACTCTTTTGCTATCTGTAAACCAGTTTGTTGAAATCAATGAATCCCTGTCTGTTCAGTTCTTTCAAGATGCAAGGAATTAAATGTGTTATTTGAAATCCATAAAATAAATAAGTTTTTAAGCTCAGGACCCAGATGTATCAACATGAAAAAGCTGCTGTACTTCACACATCCTGCTATCACTTACACATCTCTAAAAGTGAATTCAGTAATTGTTTCTTGCTTGCCAATAATATAGTTGAACTGTGAATTTAAAATATGCCAGATTTAGCAATTCCCTAATAAGACAATGTCAAGCCCCCTGTATTTCAGACTGTCACTTGCAGGGACGATATTGCAGTCAGAAATGCTTTGCACACTCTCCTAGTCCTGCAGCTCCCATCTGTGTACGTGTAAACACTAGCTTTGCAAGACACCTTGTTAAAAGCAAGGTGTCTAAGGTTCAAGCATCAAACATACATAAGGTAGGAAATGGCAGAATTAAGACAGTCTTCTGCAGGTATAATTTGCTAGCCACACCTTTCTTGTACAGCCTTTAAAGATATAATCAATTATTCTTTTTCCCCTAAGCCTTCTCTGGCAGTTAATTAGGGTTGTACAGTGAAGGAGAATAATAAAAAATGTGGGGCCCTGCCTAAAAAACTTGAAAGGTATGGGAGTCCACAGAAAAATAAATATTTTTGTGAACCACAGGACTAATAAAAACTGTTTTCCCATGGTTTCCAGCCTTTCATTCCTTAAGCTCCTTCCCCCACTTCTCCCATAACTTCTCTGTTTGCCTGAGCCAAAGGCTGCATGTTGTGTGTGAAGCCTTTCGGGGTGCCCAGCTCTACCCAAGAGTGCCAGATCTGAAGAGTGTTACTTGTCTTTGACATCACTGACCTGTGAAACTGGGTTGAAACTGCCCAGCAGGATCACAGGTTGTTAAGGCAGAGAGGCGGGAGGGTGGATGGATGGAGGAGAGAGACCTTGACTAACCTCTATTTTACTATTTTTTAGTTATCTGTGAAATATAAATATGATACCAAGTAACCCAGTCTTGCTTATACAATAGATTCCAGTGTGTGAGGTAAGTCATTTAAGTCAGCTTTTTCAGAGGCAGTTGCAAATTTATGCTCTTGATTTTCTGTGCTCTTAACCAAAGAACATTGTTCTCATGCAAAACATGTTTATGAAACAAATATAACATGAATATTATTTTAAAGCTTTTTTCTTGTGGCCCCTACAATTCAAGGCTTTCTGCAAGTGATTATATATAGCAGAGCAAATTTGGAAAGGCAGGTTGGTACCTTTCATAAATGCCAGAGCTGGGAAGTAAGGAGGGAACAAGAAGGGGGAACCATGGTCTAGCAAGTCACTTTTTGTCCGGACCCTGACACGCAGGAGAAAATAAAAGTGAAGCACAAGGGCATGTAATGGTAATAAACTGGTATCCCTATCACACAACCTTCTTCCTGAAAAATACAGCCTGTTATTTCTGTGTTGGAGTGCCAGCTTTAGCTGTACTGACATAAAACCCCCCAAAAAATAACAAACAAACAAAAAAAAAGCCTTTACCTTATCATGGTAAAAAAAAAAGCCATTTTCTCCTATCTCATCGTCCAGATCAATCCAGAAGCATTTTCATCCTTGGACACTTGCTTTGCTTCTAGGTTGCCTCTTTTTCACTGTGGTCCTGACACTGGTCAGAACACTGATTTTTTTGTTTAAATGTTGTGTGTAGTTTATTCATTGTGGGCTGTCCATAAATATAAGATATGCCAGCAGCTCCCAAGATGACAAAATATAAAAGGATTATAGAATTGTGGTTCTGTCCTCCAGAACTGGAAAACACATTTTAGAGACAAATAGACAAGTCTTAGTTTGGAAAAATGATCCCTTATGTCATGCTGGCAAGCTCGTTAACAAAGAAAAAGATATTGTTTGCTGTCTAATGACAATGGCACCAAGTATAAAGAAAAAAATTAATGCCAGCTGAAAACTTGAGTCCAGCACATTCAGAGACAGCTAAAAGAGTAGGATACTTCCTAACTGTTTCAATTATTGTAGGACTAGTCTTGACTATTTACACATCAGTTGAGTCCCCATTTCCCCCATGACAGCCTCAAAAATCACTGAATCTTCCCTTTGTGGTACAGATGATGACCAGGATTACATGGATATCTAACACCTTTGGTAAGATTTGACACAGTTTGGTGATCTATCCACACAGAGAAACTGGACTGCCCCAATTTCCCAATGTATCCCTAATGCAGGAGAATGAATTGATTCCTTTTAAAAAGAGCAATTGAAACAGAAAGAGAGGGAATTTGCAGATGTCCTCTTAGCAAGTCACAAGTACATTTTTATGGTCCTTCCTATGAGTCATTTCCACCAAACCTGAACAGCTGGAAAAAGAAAACAGAAACAAGGATCACATGACTCACACTCATGTCAGCTCAGAAGGACAAAAAACAGAGGTAAAGTTCACAAGCTCCAAAAAGTAAGAAAATCACGGGAGGTGGAACTCACGAGCTTGCTCTGTGCCCTCCCAGCAGCAGAAATAATGGGGACTAAGGAAGATTGATTAAAAGATTAGGATTTTATACATTTATTACTAGCGTTGACAGTGTCAAAAAGAGATGCTGACAAAGAATTTTCAGTATAAATTTTATATGGGGAGAATATGAGCAGTATGCAGGGCCAAGTAAAACAAGTCATCCATCAAATTGCAAAAAGCCTGTGTCCACATCCTTTACCCTTTAAAGAGTGTTTTCTTCCTTTCCCAGTTTATTTGGCTTTTGCAGAGTGACTCCTGTACTCAGCTGTGGAGTTTTACTCTTCCCCTCTTCCCGACTCTTCCCCTAGAAAAAGCCAACACTACAGATGTACATGTATGTCCTGTGCGTGACAGAGGAGCCTTTAATCTGGTGGGTGCTGGCTGTGTGCTCTCCACCTCTTTGTGCTTTCAAGCAAAGGCAGTCCTTATTCTCCCACAGTTTAGGTCTGAAACTGTTCCAGGGAGCACCAAAGTGAGCACAGGGGGTTAACCATGAACTCTATATTGATGACATCAAGAAGAATCACAGCAGGTTTAAGGTAAACATTTTCCTTTCATGCTCCCATGGTCGTTTGTATCTGCACAAACCAAGGTTTTCTTCCTGTTGGTTTAAATAAAGAACATTTGGTTCATCATCCAGTCTTGCCTTACTGCTCCTCTGAGCTGGCAGGGTGACTAATGGTGACGTTCAAAGTACAGTTCTTTCAAGGGTTAGTGGCCTAGGGCAGATGTTGGTCTTGCCAGTTTTTCATATTGACACTCTTCTAGATAAGACCAAAGACACCCCTGAACTTTGAAGTCTGGTGAAAGACTTGCCAGGCAGTGGATTATACAAGAAAACATTCATGTAATTTGTTTTGGACTCTGGGATAAGATAGCCAGGATGTAGTCAGAAAGAGATAAAGCCACTTTCTGAAGGATTGTCTTATCAATATACTTAGCAAGGTATTTTGCGTACAAGTAGTGTGGAGGTTTGGGTTGGCTCCCTGCCAAAAGCCAACGTCAGCCACACGGCTTCCCCCCCCACCAAGAGAAAAGGAAAAAAAAACCAAAAGAGAATTGTAGTAAAAGTATATATATATTCACATATATTACAAATATATACAATCAAACACTATGAATCTACAGAATAAGAACCCCAAACAACCCCAAAAAGGGAAAAGGGGGAAGGGAAAGGGAAATGGGACAAAAATGGGTAAAAACAAAACAAAAACAGATACACACACACTCGTAAACTCAGGGAAAAAGCTCAATAAGTAACTAATACAATAAAATCTCACCAAAAGTAACTTCCCTTAAGAGAAGCAGTAGAGATCTCCACCTCCGGACGAGTGAGGCACCAGTTTCTCCGATAGGCCTCAGCTCACATAGATAAGAGCTAAGCCAGCACAGAGACCTGATGTCCTCCCCAGCACACGAAAGGAAGAGAGAGCGAGGGAGGCAACTCCCCATTCTTATATACCCCTGATTACGTGAAGGAATGGTGTGGAATACTTCCTTAGTTATAACCTGGTTACTAGGGAAGGCCCAGACCAAAACCAAGAAAACTAAACCACCACAAGTAGTTAATGTCTTTCCAGTTGACGGAGTGCTTTGCTTGTGATTTTCTGATTTGCAGAGAGCAGTCCTTATCCGTACTAATAAGGCAGAGACCCACCACAGTCCTAGGCGTGGTGATGTAAATTGTGGGTGGAGTTCTTGATCTTGAGGGTGTGACTTCAGGTCCCTGTCCGAGGGCTGCATCAGAGGCTGCGTGAGTCCGTACTTGCAAGTCTGTCAGCAGCAAGTGGTTTGGCCAATCTTAAACTGCAAGAGTGGTGCTGGCTTTGTCCCTCTTTCTGCAAGAAAGGGGTACTGAAGAGCACTGATTTCATGGAAAGCACAAAACAGGACCCAGGACCAAAGTCAAAGAAAGTCATCTGACTTAATAGCTGCTGCAATTGATTCAGTATTCCCTGCATACTTGCCCTCTACAAAAGGAGTTTTTATTGTGGAATATGATACATGTTGAAAGTGAGTCCTACCCAAAATCATTTTATCCAGCCTCGCTTAAATAATGCTTGACAAGGCAATTGAAAGAGTAATTCAGCAGATTCGGTTTCAGCTCAGCATCTATTGATTTGAAGGCACACAGGAAAAAAAACCCCTTCATATAACCTGACACTTGTAGGATGAGCAAGCAGTCAAGAAGAAGAAATGTGATCATTAAGGAATATATCAAAACCTAGGAAAGTAGACCGTTCAGTGCTGAACAAATGGATGGAGAGTATGCAAAGATACCTAGCAGCATTTCTTGGAGATGCAGAGTAAGATCACACGGACAAGATGTAGCAAGTTAATTACAAAAGATAACATTCAGGGTATAAGATTTTGTGGTTTTCTTTCAGTTTCTTAAGTCTCAGAGATGCATAAAGACATACAGGAATGCATTTTAGTAACTGTGTTTTACAAATGGATTTTATTGCGGTTTATTATGTCCCCTGTAACTTTGTTTCCAATGCTTTAATGGCTGTTACATTCAGCCATGATGAACATGAGTTTTCCCCTTTATGTGATTCCAGAGAGACCCCGGGTGACTTTGACAGAAGCCAGGTATATTGATCCTCCCCCAAGCCCACGCTCACTCCTATACCCATATGTGGAAGCACTGAGGCTGTACATTCCCCAAGGCAGCCTGAGGGCCCCCTCAGATCACCACCATGGCACTTTGCTGCCCTTAAACCGCACCATTAAACCCACCAAACCACACTGCTGGGCTGCGACCTCAGCACTCTAATGGATGTCAGCAAGTATTTTGGTTCCTGCTTTGTTTAGAGACACTGACAGTCTGGTGATGCTCAGTTTCCTAAGCTGCTACATTTGGAACTACTATCTTTAAATTCATTTCATACAGACAATCAACAAGCCAAATTCTCAGCTTCCCCAGGACTTGCTCTTAGCAAAGCAGAAATCACAACAAGAATATGAATTTTTGTCATTGTACCTAAATCCTAAATATGTCTGAGACTCTCTGGCTTGGTATGTGTTTCTTGCCAAGCCTTGAGGAGTGGGATGAGGGTTGGTATCATGAAAAGCAAAGTTTTGAGGATAAATCTTTCCTCTGAGGTGTTAATCAGTGGTCCTGTGACAAGGAGCAAAGAGTTGGAGGGAAGTTTCAATGACCAAGCGTCTTCAACCTGTCATGGGCTGTAAAGACAGAAGCAAATCAAGTACTTGTGAATGCTATTCACCACTGAGGCACACACAGCCACCGAGGACATGAATATTCAAGGATGTGATCCTACTGCTCCAGAGTTCAAGTAGGCTCTCAGTGAGAACCATGCTTTGTATTTCATTTGTAAAGCCTCATGTTTCAAGCTGAATACTAACTGCAAGAATCAAAAGAAAGTGAAGTTCACAGAAAATAATAATGGAATAGTTTGAGTAAAGCAACTCCATAGGAAGTTTTAAGTAAAAAACATACATAGCTGGAATGACATATTAAACTGCTGGTTTTACCCACACTTTACAAAGGCAAACAAATTACAAGTAAAATGTTGTGTCTGTGTTTTTATATATTATATATATGTGTACATACTGAAGGAAGTACATCTGCCTGTATGTACATGTGTGCATATACACACATGCATAGTTATCAGTGTCACTGAAGAACCTGAGTACCCAGTATATGTACCAGTTGATGTTCATATGTTTCAAGCATATGAGCTATAGAGCATAATAGTTATGCATAACAGGGGACAATTTGACTTGTTGTGTCATCTGTGCTGAATAATTTTTGATATACACTAATACAGTGGCTAGAGTTGAGACAAAAAGTTTTCATTATCATTTTCCATTTCCTTTTTACATTACCAGATAATTTACTCTTCGTTTCTCAAACCCGTAATAGTAATGCACAAGGGCCGTTACTCTAACAGTCCTTATTTTACTATCTTAGGTCCTTCTAACTTAAATGTTCAGACCATTTGTACCAATAAACTAAGATGATATGCAGATACACCTTACAGTGGACTGAAGTGTCAGGCAGGGTGATGATGTGCATCAATCTATGCAGATGCAAAACCTTTCTGGCTACAGAAAGGAGTACCTCAGGTTTCCCTGGGAAATATCATGCCATTCCCATGCTGGCACCTCCCAAAGAATTGCTGGCAAAGGCTGGATTGTCCCAATTAGCACAACCTTTATGCAGTGCCACCTTCCCAATAAGAAGGAGCTTTGATACCAGGCAGGGGGGAAGCTTCAAGGTTTTCATGAAGTGCCCTTGGTAATGTGTGGACTGGACTGTCTACAGTGTATTCCACTTGCCCCGTTTGGCAGGTTGGTGAAATGGAAGGGCAACTGTGGCAATGATTTGAGCTGAGCAGCCTCCCTGGGTGAGCAGTAGGACCAACGGAGAAAACAAATGGTTTCTGAAACATCAGAGCTGCTCTGTGGGTGACCTGAGTTCAAAGGACACGGAGAAGTTGTTCACACACCTCCATAGATGCAAATAAGGGCAATTTGTGCCTAAATGAGATGTTCTCCTCACCACAACCCTCCACCCCCACCCTGTATTTTTTGGAAGAATATACAAAAAACCCTGACATATGGTAACTGTCAGGTCTGAGCTTGAATTCTTGTTCCCTTTTGTACTTTGAAAGGTTTAAACCAGCTCTGCACATTTTTCACTAGCAAATGACTCCTACAGCCCTGCTGTTCTGCCACGGTCCATGGGTTTCATGGTGTGCTGCACAAATGCATACATTTGTTCTTGCCATAAATCCACTGTGCAGTTTGCCTTCTTTCTGAGATGTTCTCCAGCAGAGCTGTGCCTTCACTTCTAGGTAGTGATCTACAAGCACAACAAAGCTTGGAGGCCCTGATGAACCCACACTACAGTCTAACTGCATAATTGTTGATCAGCATGATCCACCATATGCCTCTTTTTCCTCTCCCAGATGCAACTAATCATTAGCAGGGTTTCCTAGAAGAGCTCCCATGTATTTCCTCTGTAATAAAGGAGTCTGCCTGACTGATGATATGCATGTGGATGTCACCTCCAGCATAAATACTGCAGGAAAGGTGAGCACAAAGAGCTACAGTAAGGAAGGGAAAGGAAATGTAGAAATACTAATTGGGGAATATCTGGCAGAGAAACAGCATGTCAGAAAACAAGGTGTTGTTGCAGAGAATTACAGGTGAAATACGAGCCAACAATGTGATGCCAAAATTGGGCAATGATATTCTGGCACATCTTAACAAAAACTGTCATGTAGAACACAAGGGAGATAATTACCGTGCTCTGCTCCTCTTGCAGAGGCTTCTGCTGGAGCTGTGTGCTGGCTTAGGTGCAATCCAGCTGAGGTCACCACGTTTTGAGGAGGCTGTAAGAGAGAACAGCAGAAAGAAGAGGCTCAGAAAGTAGAACCTACCAACAGAGGTTCAAACAACTGGCCGGGTTTGGTTCTCTCCAAGAACATTCAAGTGAGGTGTATGTCTTCTAATACAAAAAGGGCTATAAAGATCATGAAAGCTGTTGCTGTATAATTGTTTGTCACTTCTGCTAAGGGAAATGGCAAGATGAAATTAATTTGATTTGCAGCAAAGAAGAATTCAGCTGAGCAACCAGCCTTGGAGGGTTTTTTGTTTATTTTTGGTTCTGTTTTAGAAAGTGTGTTCATTTAGGCTGAACATCCAAAGAAGAATCCTAATGCTAAGAATAATGAAGTTCTTCAATAGTCTTCTACTAGTAATAAGAATGACAATAAAATGACAGGAGCTCCCTACTATTAAGGTGGAGTCCAAATCCAATCCCTTTTCCCTCACATGACCTTTACAAAGTGAAAAAGAAAAAGAAGTGTTACTTAACCCTTCCAAGAAGTTAAAGTCTTAACAGAACAGGATTGCTTTAAGCACTCGTCAGTCTTTTATCGTGAACCGTATTGTTACAAACTGGAGTGTTGATCTGACAAAATGTATTTATCTTTCTGTTTAGATATGTATATGTACAAATTCTCTTCTAAACTGTACCTGCATATGCCACACAAACCTATGGGCAGTGTTTGTCCCACAGGCAATAAGTAGAATAATATGCCCTTTCCTGCATTCTGTCATGTATTTTCTATCAAAATGCATATTCTACAATTCTGCAATATGCAAACATACAACATCAAGTAGTCATCAGTACTTTCAAACAATTTTCCTAATGCATCCTTAGATTTCCATCCCTTTAAAGCCTTTAGCTTCTTGATACAGACTTACCCACACTTCATCATGGGATATCAGTATTGAAATTTTACAACCATGCACTATTTCAGGACCTGCAGTAACAAAATCATAGGGCTATAACATAAGCCCTCCGTGTCTCCTGGTTGTTGCAGCGTATTGCTGTCCCACTGTATTTCAGCCTGAGAAAACATTTTTCAGGGAGTCACCCTTCCAGCTCTTTTATAGCACAATCCAGTGTCTATATCACATATGTAGCCTTTAAGATTACCAGTGTACCATAAGGGAACCAAAGTGCTGCGGGAAAGCTGGGAAGTACCTCATAAAATAAAACAAGGATGTTTTCTCCCACTAGATGTCTAAGCTACTGGCTAGCAGCTGTTTTTACAAGTGCTGTCTCTAGCTGGCCCATACTGAACATAAAGAGACAGTAGAAGCACTTGTTGGTCGAGGCTGAGGCGAGAACTTTGCATTGCACAGATTAAGACCCTGGACGAAGGTAAAGGACTTTGCTGGGTTTTGCCAACTGCCCCTGGGAGGACCAAGCCAGGAAGGGCACTGCTACTCCAAACTCCACAGGGGAGGTATCCCAAAAGAGGATGTGTGACAGCCATTGCATGGTTCGAGATTGTTTTGAGATCATTCAGTAATAGTTGCTGTTGAAGGAGATGGTTGCTGCCCACCCCTCTGCTCCATGCAGTGCTTTCCCTGTGTCTCCTCGTGCTGCCACTCACATTCGTGTATTCTCATGCGAGTGAGGCCAGGGGCAGCTCTGTCTGAAACTCCAGCAAAACCCAACACATTCCAGCCAGATCACTTTTTGGTCTCCCTCACACATTAGTGCAATGCCAGTGCCAACCTGGGCGCTGCAGCATCTCCCCGGGTGCCGGGGAGGTGTGAGATCACACATTTCAGCTGCCGTCTGCATCTCGACTGGCTGCAACATGCCATGAAGATGCAGCCTAGTCTGCCTGCTGGTAGGCCTCAGGTTATTTGGCTGAATAGGGGAGACACGTTTAAATAAGCCTGAGCTGCCTCTGGTTCATCTGCAGAAAGAGTAGTCATGCCCCCTTTTCAGTGAACAGGGGTCGGCCACTCCTCTGTGGAGCACCACCAGGCTGCAGAGCCAGGACAACTCTCTGAGGTCCCAGAACAGTGGGTGCCAACAGGGGTTTCAGGTGGGCACGTAGTTTATAAAATATGTAATACATGTAGAAATGTATATGCATGAAAACTGAAGCCAAAATGTACTTTTCTGATTCACCTTTCTAATTAACTCATTCTACTGTATAAATTAATAATATGATTTCTAGTTTCAGGAGGAGGGTATTTCTAGAGGCAAAAGGAATCTTCTGATTCATTATTTCTGTCTTTGTCATCACATTTTGGTGATAGAAGGGGGAAGAAAGGAAATTACAAACTGATTGACCTCATGAAATTATAAATTATAAATGAGGCATCTGATCTGAAGTATGTGACAAGACACCTTACCAAGCTGCTTTCTCAGTCTTTTACTTTTTTCTAAATAGCATCTTCTTTCCTAGGCAAGGAAACAGAATTAATATTATTTTCATTTTATGAAATGGCTGAGTACCATTTTAGTTCCAGTGGAATGTTAAGCAGTGTGATAGGTGAATGCCTAGTTCTGCTGTAACATATTCTTTTCCTACTTTGTCTCCTTGAGTTGTGTAGGAGGCCTTTCAACTACCATGAGCAATAAAGAATTCTCTGAAGAAAATTGCTCTTGACATGTTATTCTTTGTGATTAGGTGTGGTATACTGCTCAGTCTGGCAGGGATACTTGCTTCTTGGTGTTGCTACAGTCTGTTGTGCTCAGAGGTGAGCATCCTGCTGTAAACTCAGCTCCGTCCTCCAGGCAACTCCGCAGATTTCTACATGCCTTGTTTCTTCCCTGTGTTTCTATTACAGTAACACAGGGTGAGGCTTCTTCCACTTGACTGCAAGAAAAATAAGGCGGCCTCCAGCCTCCCTCCTGTTCCCAAGCCAGCGCTTCCTCAAGTAACTGAAAATGGATGCTTGTTTTCAAAGGCTTGACTTCAAGATGAAGGCAGGTTGTGTGCTTGGGCTTTGAGAACTATCACACTCTTCTTGAGGAGGGGGTGGAAGCTTCTCTTTGATAGAAGTTGTATGTATCTCTAAATGTAATAGAAGTACTAGTAAAGCTGGTTTTGAAACTTCCATTCAAATAATCAAAAGGCAAATAGCATTTACATACAGTAAAACAAATATATTGCTCCAGTACGCAGCTCACTTGCACAGGGAAGGCAGATGCAGTGTTGAAACTAACTGAATGTAATGGGTAGTAACTGTGTAATGGATCTATCTGGAAAACACACTTTTTATTTTAAGAGGGAAATGCCAGTCTGTTCTGTTAGAGTCAGGTTCTGTCCCTTAGGTTTCAGTTATCTTGAACTTTGAGGCTTGTGTATGCCTGCACACAATCCAAATTCAGGTAAAAGTGCTGAATGTAACCTCTTTGGGGATTATGTGAATGTCACATCTTTTCAGTCAGTAACAAAATACCTCCTTGATGGTCTCCCTTGGGCTTGGAAAATACCAGTCTAGGTAAGCACAAAGAGAATCCTTCCTTTCCTGTCAGTTGTCACGTCTTGCATCTCCACAATTGTGCACACGTTGTGAAGGTTAATATGCCGTGAAGTAGGAATTTCCAGAGGCACAGGATTATGTAAGTGAGCCTACAGAAAATTTATATGTGACTTTGTTGTGTTACAGAATCACCAGTTGAAGGCACCTCTGGAAGCCTCCTCAAAGCAGAACCAATGCCAGTCATGGCCTTCCCTGCCCAAGTCCTTAACAGGACAGAGGTTCCACCATGTCTCTGTGTTTTCCTGAATGCCCAACCCAAACTTATTTCACAATTGTTCTTATTAATTGCATTGTCTTCAGCTATCAAGAGAAGTTTGGCTCCATCATCTTCATAAATGCCCTTCAAGTAGTTGTAGGCTGCTGTTCTTTTTGTTGCTTTAAAACCTCTCCATAACTCTCAGGGAAAGCTGTGAATCTCTTTTATCTGCACAGCAGCTGTGCTATCTCTCTGTGCCTAACAAAACTGCAATTTCTATACACCAATAAATTAAACACTACCCTGGACTTTGATCAGCTTGGCATGAGAACAGCCTGTATTCAGGAATTTTGGGACTGATTGTTTGCACACCTTCCAAATCATGCTAACTACTAAAGAAACAAACTCAAACATATCATTCCTGATCTTAAGGATTTACTAATTTGGAAACAGATTCTGGTTTGTTCTGGCAAACGACCAAATGTGAGCAGTACTGGAAGATTTCCTTGCACCCTAATTGCACAAATTGAGCTTGTTAGCTCCAAATAAGACTATGATTCAGACTTTACAAAATGGTTTTGAGCAGAAATCCTTAACTCAGAATCCTTATCTCAGTTCCTTTGGCTCTACCCCAGGTACCTGAGCTTAGTGTTCAGCAGTTCATCACATTCTTTTCATAAGCACTAGAGCGGGTCTTAGACCCAGAGAAGAACATTGATTTTCTTACAGAGTAGTCCAATAACTTAATATTGAGGTTTTTGAAACTTTGAGGAGGCTCTGATCATACTGAAATCTTTAAAAGAAAAGCAATTGAGCATCACCCCAGAGCCAGAAATCAGCTGTTACAGCAAATGGGTACTATGCACAAAGAATGCCAGTTGGCTGTAGTAGCATGTAATGTGGCAGAATAGTAAATTTAACACATTATGCGCCACAGTTTGTTCAGAACTGTATTTCCAGAAAAATATTTTTCCACCTGCCTTGCAACCACTTTTCTAAGAAGACAAGGATTGCATTGATGCTGTAGGTGTGAGTTCTATGTGTTGCAGGTTGTTTTCATTTTATTAACCTTCACTTCTATTCAAATATAGGAGGTTTTGGGATTAAAAATCTGGATGAATAAGAAGGTCTACATGTTTGGCAGTTCAAGCCCTTAATCTCCAGAATCTAAACTGCTTTTATTGCAGGATCAACGCCTCAAGCACGACCTCACTGGAGCTCTGGGTTTCACTGTAAGAGTTTTGAGCAGATTTCATTGTCACCACAAAGCTCTAATCCTCTTGCTTTTTATTTTATGAGAAATCAGTTGTGACTTCCTTTAAAAAAAATCTGACAGATTGTTTTTTTTTATAGCTAGAGAAGCAGACTGCCTTCTTTGCCTTGAGGTTGTGAAGACAGAATAATTTTACACTATCTAGATTACAAAAGAAAAATGAAAATTGCTTCTTCTAGCTCTTCTCTTTGTAAACCCATCTGAAGCAATATTTTCCTTTCATTCTCGGTAACACACACACACATATATATTTATATGTACAGATAAAAGTTAAAATCATCTTATGCTGTCAGTTTTCTTTGTTCAGCTTTCATACCTTTCATATTACCAACAAACCTTTATCCGCTTGAACGGTGCTTTGTTATCATAGGGTTTGTTTTTCCTAACAAACTGTGGCCCTATAAGGTTCAGAGATCATTGTTTATTATGACTTAGCTTAGCTCTTCATTTTGTTTAGAAATTCACCAACATTCTCTGCAACAAAAACTGTCATTGCAAACAAATAGAAAATGTTCATTATAACACAAATTTTCATCTGTGTCAAAAATGACACCTTTATTCTCTCTGGATTTTGTAATCATGAGAGAAACGAAAAATGTCTGTTTTGGATATAAAAATGAAACAAATCCCCAAATATGTATTTTGAGTTTTCACACTTATATTAGACTACATGTGTTTATTATTATGAGAACTGTACTCAGTTTACTAAAATATGTTTAATTTCCTGATCAAGGAATTATTCTGAATGTATAGCCCTTCAAATCACATTTCTGTTAATTTGCAATAACAATTGTAGAATTAGACTTCCAGGAAACTGTATCATAGAGTGTTTATGAATAGGGAACATAATCAAGTAATTTATAAGCAAAAATCAGGAAAATGAAAGAACCTTACTAAGACAAGAAAAAAAGAGCAGTTATTCCATCTCCTCTCCTTTTTTCAGATTAGACTTGTGCTCTTAAGGATCCTGTGCTGCTTCTCATAGAAACAGAGTTTGATTTTACTGGCCAAATTCCAACTGTAATTTGCCTAACTAATTGCTTCTTGTGTTCTCAGTTGGAAAAGCATTCCCGAGTTTCCAGTCTTGCCTGATTTACTTTTATAGTGTCCTTAATTCATTATAAAGCAGGGACATCCTTTACCAAGAGGTGATTGATCGCTGAGGGCAGATGATGGCACACTTAGGTGTGCTGAGCATGTCACGTATCCCTTGCAGTGCAGTATCGGTTATTGCTTCTCAGTATCCAGCACACCCAGCAAAGCAACACTCCCCTCTTATCACTGGATTTGATCCCTTCTGTGGAAATCATGCCAAGCAAAATGCTCCTTTCTGTGCCTCAGACACGCATGCAAATGAGAGACCAGTGAGTCCTTCTATTTCTAGATCAGGAGCAGCAGTGAACTGCCAGGCTGGCTGGGTTACCCAAGCCCTCCCACCTCTTTGTCCGGGGCTGCAGAACTTGGATCTTCTAAGCAGGAGAGACAGATGGCACCCGAGTGCTCGGCACTGCAGAGTAAGCTTTCTTGTGTCCTCCTCATCAGCGGTGCAGAGAGCTCTGCCAATGCATCATGCATCTCCTCCTCCTCTCCTTCCAGGCTTTCTGAGAGCCAGGCAAGGAAATTAATAGAATCTGCACGTGTTAGGCTTACCAGCTTGCTGATCCCAAAATTAAATGCTTTATGGTTTGTTAAATTCAACCAATCTACTTGAACATTGATGCTGTTGCTCCTGTAGCTCTCTTTGCTTGCTAGGTTCAATACTCCTGTGTACGTGAAATGCACAGGTGTCAGCAGACATTATGTTTGAATTATGGAGTGTGGTAGTCCAATACAGAAATGGAATTTAGAAATTGCAATAATTTATTAGGAAATGTGACTTTAAAATGTGCAAAGTTCCTATTTGGGCAGCTAGTCATGGGAAAGGTGTAACGGGAGAGTGGAAAGCAGAGACCTGCAACAGCAGCTGCTGCTGCTGCCCTTTGGTTAATTCAGGGGAACTCTGAGGAAATACAAATTTTTGCAGGTCATTTCTGGGAAATAAGGGTGCACAGCTGAGGTTGCACTGGGGTTTTAACAAAAGGTTAGCCACTGATTTGTTTGTATTCTGAGTTCAAGAGAGGTAGTTGATCTATCTGTGCCCCAGTTCTTTCTCAATGAAACTGGGGTGAAAATGCAGCTCCTTTTTCAAAAAGACACGGAGATTTGGTGTACAATACATTTTAGCTGTATTTCCATGGCAGCTGATGAGACCTGAGGTCCCTTTTTTGTCAGGCTTGCTGCTTGCAGAGAATGCAAGTGCAGTACCAAGGGCGGCACTGAGGTTGTGGTGTAGATGTGTCAAAGCTTTCAGACGCCCGAAAGGAGAGATGCTGCAGTACTAAGGAGTGTTAATTCCTCACGTGAGTCACCCTTTCTCCTCTTCACACACTGCTGCTTTGTGAATCACATGCTACTGCAAGATACCACTGTGGTATCCTTCCTTCTTCCCATTTGCCTCCTCCCACCTCTGTTGGTGTCCCCGCTTTACTGTGTTTTATTGTCACTGTAGAGAGAGCAACACTGACCTTTTCTGTTCTACTCTGCATTCTTTGTCTCCTCCTCAGTTCATTTACTTTAGCAATAAAATAACATGGCTCTGGACAAGAGTTATTTACAACATCTGTTTGAAAGCAGTTTGACAAGGCTTGGGTAAATATAGATCTGGTGAAGTACCCCACACAGATTCCAAGTGATTGCTTTCCAGCCTTCAAAATCAGACCCATTCTTTCAAAACTGGATGTTTTCCATGGCTAATTGGGCTCAACTGTCAGTAAGAATCAAAAAAGTGCTTTCATTTTGACCTATTGCTGGAGGTTATTCCATGTCAGATGTGATTAATCCATGGTACGCTGTATCCGCTGTGATACGTTGCATAACAGACTCTGCATTTATTTAACACCATGTTCAAATAAATAATGTATTAGTGCATTGCTAATTTTGAGAAATTAGTAGGGCCATGATACACTTGTGGGCTTTTCTTCTGAACGTATCTTCTAAGTGTTGCGTCCAAGTGGAGTTTTGGTAAATGCAGCCTGTGCTGGGCTGTATCCTATCTGCCCCATGCGAGATTTTGTAGTAAGGTGCTGAAATCAGGAGGGGACTCTGTGTGTGCTGTAGCCATGGGAGTACAGACAGCAAGGAGGAGACTGTGCTGGTGTGATGGGCACTGAAGACTCGGGGGAAGATGGACCTGAGACAGAAGTGTGAGGCAGGTAACACATGGAGAACTGCAAGGCTGGAGAGCACAGTCCTAGCAGAAAGGAGGAGGGCTGGTGTGGAGAGTGAGGGACAGGAGCCTGTGGCTATGAGAAAGGCAAGAGAGGAGGAGGTTAGCAAGAATGGGGACGTGCTGGGAGGAGTGGGGTACACAGCACATCAAAGTCACTGCAGTTACTTAGGGATGGAAGCACAGACATGAGCAGTGTTGCTCCACGCTCACCCCTTCGAGGGCTGCCACAGAGATATTCTCCTCTCCCCTGCTCCACCTTTTTACCATGTGGAAATGTGACAGCTCAAAATAAGTACATTAATTTACATAACCAAAACTCTGGGGTAAATGGTTTATATCCCAGTGTTGTCTGACATATCCTGTATATTTAATGCTAGCAATTAACACAGAGGTTCACTTCAACAAGCACGCATGGTATTTTATTTGATATATGCAGGAACTTTCCTTCCTTTCGTTAATCCATTGCATCTATTTTTCACTCTGATGACTAAGAAAAGCAGATGTAGCAGCCATCTAGTACTTAAAGGAGGTCTGCAGGAAAGATGGGGAGGGACTCTTTCCTTGATGATCTTTGAGGACCCTTCCAACTCAAACCATCCTGTGATCCTGTGACTACACAAATGTCTTTGTAACGTATTCTGGGAAACCTTTCCTTTAGGAAGAATTGCTCCAGTCTAAATTCATCATCGGAGTGCATGTAAAATACTATCAGTCAGATGTTTATCTCAGTGCTAGCACTGTACTTCGTTAGCAAAGCTCCATAACTATATGGTCATAACCAAAATTAGTTTCGTTCAAAGCAGGAATAGAAACCTAATATACATGAAAGACTGAAAAAACCCTTTAATATAAGTTCTTAATCCTCTTGTGCTCAACTGGAAACACTCAATTAACGCTAACTTTGTAATGACTTTCTTCGATGTACAAAAAGGGGGAGAAGAAAAAAAGTAGAACTATATTTCTTTAAAGAAACCTGAATAAAACTGAAATGCTTTGGGCCAGCTTTGCAGCTTGTGAAAAATCAATGTTGCTTCAATTACTTCATTGACTTCAGTATAGTGGTGTTGATTTACAGTAGTGGGGAGCTACACAGTGATGAATAACAAGAATACCTTGGACTTTCATAGCGATTTCTATCTTGAGACTCCTAATTGCTTGTCAAACTCTCTCTCTGTCCTATAGTTTGTGAAGATGAAGTAATGTATTCAGGAGCAAAACCACTTTTAGTTCAAGACAATTACAAACGTATTCAGATTGATGTCTTACTAAGAAGTCTTATTTAATTTTCTTATTTCTACGTATATGATAGAAGCAAGAGAAATGCCTGCATGTAGCTGAAATTGTGAGCAGTCCTTTTGGACAGTGTAAAACCTTTCTGAGACTCAAATGCAGCTTTCAATCCTGCTGTCATATTGCAGACAAGCTGAGCAACTGTCCTGAGTCTAAAACCTTGGCAAGATACCATACCAACTAATATCCCTTGACATGGTACAGGCTGCTTATTCCTGCTCCCTCTGTCTCCCTCCAGTTTGCTGCATAATCCACAAATGCGGTCTGGCCATTTCTTTCCTCAAGCAGAATTTTTTTCTTGCCCCCATCAAGCTTTTCTTAGTTCTTTTCTGGGGGTCTCTACATCACTTTATGCAGTCCGGAGTGACTTTTTGCAGGAAATACAATGCATTACAGACTCCAGTTAATTTTTCATGGCTACTTAAGGAAAGAAAGTCTAAGTACGATGCTGTGTAAGACCTGTCTAGGGATCATACATAACCACAGTTTTTATTGTCGGTGTACAAAATCCTGCAGCTACCATCATTAAAGCTTCCAAAGGATGCCCTACGGAAGGCAAGGGCTGGCAGGGATAGTTGTCTGGTGATGCCCTGCAACTGATCGGCACAGTCTGTCCTTGCTACTGGTTGGACCTGGAGGCAGGGAGTTCCAGCATGCCAGATTTGGGATGTTTTCCTCTACAACTTCCTAGGTTGTTGCAGTCTTTTTACTTAATTCTGCTTTACTTAATTCCGGTGAAGGAATGAAAGCCACTTTGGCCTATAAATACCACTGACTATAAATATTTGCTTCTCCTTCAGATTATTTGAAGCCAGGACAGCAAAAAGGACTGATGACCTCAGCTGGCTAACAAACAGCAACAACCCACATTCTATTGAAGTAGTTGAAGAGCTTGGAATTTGTTTCAAGTACCCGTGAAGCACTCCGTGCTCTCCAGGAGTAGAAACAGTGATAAGCTTTACCCACACATGGGACTGCAATACTGTGTTGTATATGTTTGTATATGGGTATCCATGGCTCGAGAAGAAGTTTCTGTTTTAAATGGATGATTTGACAAGTTAGTGATACCCATTTAAAATACCTCCTGTTCTTAAACTGAAGCCGACCCATTTCAACACTTGATGAAAGCAGTTCTTACTATGGAGTACTCAGTGCCTACTGTACAAATATGAGAAGCGGAACCTGCATCTCCCATCAATTGAAGTACCTAAAGCATTAGGACTATGATCCATGATGGAGATGACTAAATATTTTAGTACTTCAGATAACAAAGAACAATAGGATCAGGTACTTTAAAATCTGTAGGTTGTACTGCATGTCAAATTCCTAGCAAGGTATTCAAATTTGAAAAGCATGAAAGATTCATTGAAATGTTAACTAAAAATGTTTAAAATAAAACCTTATTTTCTTCAATAACTGTCTGCAAGATGTAAGCACAAAACTCCATGCACAAAACTCCACACACAAAATCCCTCACTCCCTGTTCAATAATTAAGGGGTGGTCATGATTATTAATGATGCAAACCTCCAAGAGTTGTAATTGCACATGTAAAGGTAGAGTAACTAGGCATTATTTCTATGCGTTTTAGAACACAGAAAATAATTTGATGGAACTCTACATAACTTTCAATAAAATCACATCCTGGTTTAGTAGCCCTATTTGCAATTTGTTTCTTAACATTGGAACATTTTCGTCTTGTTTTGTAAATTAGTCTTCATAGATTAGCAGAGCCATCTGGCTGAATTGCTTTAGGAATCCGCTTTTCAGTGTGCACCCTCCAATATTGTTTCTTTTTGAGTATGATTATCAGTTATGGCTGAATGTAGACTAATGCTAACAGAAACTGGCGTGCTGGGGTTGGGACAAGCTTCATAAGGCTACGACTTTTATGTTCTGGACCTTTCTTTGTGTTTGCTTTGAAGAATATGTTTGGATTGATAGCACCAATGTTTTGGAGAAAGCACTGCTTCTGAACAACTGTGTTTTTTAAGAAGCTGGGACATGAGCCAGCTGCAAGTGGACGCTGAGATTATTCAGAGACTTATGGCAGGCAGTGATGATCAGTCAGAGTCAGATGCTGAATGAGGCAGGGCTCTGTCACATATTTGGCTCTGAAAGACATTTTAACTCCAGGATGTGATACCAGGAGTAGTGGTACAAATGAAAATAACCTCAGCAAAGGGATGGAGCCATTAAAAGCCCTGCAGGGGAGGTACAGTGCAAATGACAGCTGGGCAAGGTTAAAGGAGTGGATGCCAGCAGACACAGGATGGTTGCTCAGAAGGTAGCTTTATTTTGGGTAACAATACTGCAAAATTTCAATAGCTTCCAGTTAGCTCAAGCAGAAAAAGCTAACTATAAAACTTTATAGAAATGTGACATTAAAGCATCTTGGAAAAAAACTGCAGGAAAAGTACATTACTGAGCATTTAGGACTACTCAAAGTCTGGTCTTATAAATTAGGTAGCTAAATTAGGGGGGTAGTTTTCATATGTTATTAATGGAAAGAGACGAAAGGAAGGGCTGAGGGAAGGAGGCTCCTTAAAGAGTAATTCAGAGCCCAGTTTAAATGCTGCAGTTGCCGTAGTAAGGAATACCTCTCTGCCTTCACTGACTGTATGTGAAGCTGTAGAGCACAAGTCCTCTCAGTTGTCTAAAGTAAGGTATGTAAATATCCACCAAAGGGTACAGAAAGACTTTGGGAAACAGTCTGCAATCAAAAGAAGAAACAAACTGATAATTTGGGGAGGAAATTCAATACCTAATAGAAGACCAAATTATAATGGGGACATGGTGTAAAAATCTGAAAGAGGGAGTGCATGAGAGCACAAGTGAAGAGGCAGGATAAAACTGGTCCATGGCAGACCAACCAGAATTTAATAACAAGAAATTATTTTGTCCAGAACAGCAGTTGTAGACAATAGACAATGCTCAGATAGTGCAGCTTTGATAAAAGGAGCTTGAGGCAGGGAGACATGTGGAGGTCAAAGTAAGCCTGCTAAAAACCAGCACATGCTGTGGTAAATAACACAAGCTGAGCTTGGCTTCTTAGTCATAACATAAGACAGAGGAATTTCAGTGAACTGGATCACTTTGCAACAATTTTCTGCTACTAACGGGACATGCTGGTGTACATACAGCAAAACAGCACCAAACCCAGCACCTTCAGTTCTGCAAAAATCACCACAATAGCAAAAGCCAATACTTGCTGTAGAAGATGGAGACCTGAGAGCAAACGGGATACTTCTTTGTCCATTTTAATTGGACAAAGATGTGCAAGGCAGTATAGTGCCCCAAAAAGTAATGGAGCAATGGAGAAAAGACTACCAGCAGTTCAAGAAACTATTTGAAGCCCCTACCCCTGTCTCCATGCAGCATGTTCATTTTCAATAGCATCGAAGTACCCATTACTGATTTAAAAATGATCATAGAATCACAGAATGATTTGGGTTGGAAGAGACTTTAAATATCATCTTGTTCCAATGCCCTCTGCCTGGGCAGGAACACCTTTCACTAGCCCAGGTTGCTCAGAGACTCATCCAACCTGGCCTTGAACACTTCCAGGGATGGGGCAGCCACAACTTCCCTGGGTAAGCTGTTCCAGTTCCTTACCACCCCCATAGTGATGGATTTTTTTCTCATATCTAATCTAAACCCTTTCCTCTTTCAGTTTAAAGCCGTTCCCCTTTGTCCTATCACTACATGCCTTTGTTAACAGTCTCTCTCCATCTTTCTTGTAGGCTCCCTTCAGGTACTGGAAGGCTGCAATTAGGTCACTCTGAAGCCCTCACTTTTCTACTTTTTGTTCAAATCCAGAGACTGATTTCAATTGAAGTTCAGGAGAACAGAGCAACTAAGGGAGAGTTTGGGGATCTCTTCCAAGGCAAAAGGAAGATCTTCAAAGAGCTGAGCTGAGGGAGTCATGTTGGACCACACTTTGTGACCCCGGCAAAGGTCCTGGTAAAGCACATGCTAAAATAGTGTCTGAAATGCTTTTTCCTCAGAAAGCGATGGAACAAATAGAGGGAATAACTTTTCACACTTAAAGAAGAGATGAAACACTTCACTGAAGTAACAGTTCACATAGCAAAGTGAGTAAATATACGAAGGGAACACTCTACTGTTTCTACTGTTTACTCAGGAGGACATTCTAGGTGAAATGATGTCAAATACTTTTCTCTCCTTTTTGTATCTGCAGGGTCCTGCAGGGTTCTGTGGGCAAAATGGAGTGCATATTAGCACACACACTTGAATACCTGTTTTATAAGGTGCGGACCACACACTGCCACATTTGTTCTCTTTGGCACAAGGTGTTTCACCAGAAAGTGTCATGGATTGTTTTTGGTGTAGACTAGGAACATTTGCAGAGAGGTTGGCTTTCACCTCAGAGAGACCATCTGAAAAGGCTCACATAAGAATTGGGGTAGTAACATGATTACTGGGCCAAAGGTGAACAAACACAAATATCTATATATGATAAGAGAATTAGCATGCTGTAATTAGCAAATGCCACAACACATGGAGGTACTGGTCTTCACTGGTAGATCTTCCCAACAGAGAAGGGGTGCAAGTAGTCATGAGGAAAGCAATTGCTGCAGAACTCGTGCCTAACCTGGTTTCCCTGCACCAGCAGTGTGAGGGTAGTGCTCTGCCAGGCAGCCTGGACTACACATGCCTGGAACAGAAAGTTCAAGGAATTCGTGACACTGAAGGGTAATTACAGAGTCTGTCCTATGAGAAATGGCCATAGATAGTTCAAGAAGGTTGCCAACGTGCTCCTCTTACAATCGTATAGTCAAAGCCAGAGGCTGCTAACTTACTTGTCACTAGCACAAGCTGATAGAAATGACTCAACAAGTTGACACAAAGCCTGTCTCAAAGACAACAATTATTATATACGTTTTGCAAGGTTGGATACTTGTGTAAGGAAGAGAGGCAGTATTGGTCTCTTCACTGAAGAAAGCTTGCAGCACAAACTCAGCCTTTATCAGACACCAGAGAAACCACAAGAGGGGCATTGTGAATGCTCCAGTTAAAAGAAAAGTCTCAGGGAGAGGCAGCAGGTTATTAAAGCAGCTGGGAATTCAACCACAAGACAGACCCATAGGCTTCATTAGTTTTGATGCTCATGGAAATAGTTGTTATTTATGGGATGCCAGCACTCACTGAAACCTCCCATTAATGACTTCCTACCATAGCCAAAAGCAGTTTCACAAACAGATCATTTTTTTTCACCTACCAAAATATGATTTGCAAATAGAATATAAAACTGGGAGTAGTCTGATGTTAGAGAAAAAACAAAAACAAAAAACCAAACCAAAACCAAACCACAACCTTTTTGAAGATCTGATAAAGTGATAGCAGAACAAGGTCGAGGGCTATGTTACCTACATGTTAACAGCTTAAAAACGGAACTGGGTTCTTACAAAATGTAGGTTTTGACTCACAGAGTTCCTGCTGAGAATGAGTTCCCACCACAGTAATTAAGACTTATGCACAGGGCAGCATATTTCCAGTTAATTGGAAGACCTCAGTACTAATAGTAAGGTTGGTGATTCCAAAGACACTACAGAGAGAAAAAAACCTATGAAAAACTATCTGGAGGTAACTCAGGGATTTAAAAATCTATGGAAAGAGACAGATGCTTTTATACTGGCCTTAAATGAACGTTGACATTAAAGTACTTTTAGAGCTCCGAAAAATACAGAGCAAGTCAAGTGAAAGAGCCCATGCTGATGGCACATGAAGAATAGGTTTCCTCAAGCAGCAGATACAGTCCTGTGCTCTTTCATGGGCATATCACTCTACTTTTTTTCCCAATTTGATTTAGTTTTCTCCTCAGTCTAAAACAGTGATTAATAAAAAGAGTATATGATCTCTTTTGTAAATGGAGTTCCTGAATGTCTAAGACCTTCTGCAGAAATGGAGAAATGGCATTTTCTGTGCTGAAGGTTTGAGTTACACAAGTACTATTTTGTAGGTACAGTTCTTTATTTTCCCTAAGTTCCTGTGACAGCTACGAGATGCAAAGAATATTTTAGCCAAGTGAGCCTGCAAAGAGGTGCTGTGTACCAGATGCTGAAGTGAGTTTTGGAAATTGCAAGGAATTGTCTGTTCTCACACACTTTTTTGTCTGGTGAAAAGGCTTTGTAGGAAGCTGGAAGAGTGAGGGGAACCATAAACCAGACATCTACTCTTTAACCTCAGCCTTCATAACTACAATGGGTTTACAAAGGACAGGCTCTGACTTTAATGACTCGACATGATTCACACAGACTACAACAAAACACACTGCAATTCTTCCAGAGCAAAACAGTTTCCCCACAAAAACTGCAGGTGCAGGAACAGTCCATGGAAATTTTTGTTTTTCTGTCCAAGTTGTAAACATAAAAAGTAGCCTCTGAGAATTTATCTCAGATAATTTATCTGAATTCTACTTCTGTAGCATATATTTTACAGAAAACTCTACCATTTGCTTTTGGTTCTCTTCACGTTATGGTCAACTGTAAATCAATATAATTTCAAGATACTTTCATACAGGATACCCATTTCTGCATATCCATTCCACCTTCTGAGAACTGTGAATAATTTTTTGGCTTGTAAAGTTAAAAGCACAATTCTAGGCCACTTCTCTTGCATTTAGCTTAACGTCTGACCAATCTTAATTTGATTTCTCTTGTGGCATTAGAAGCTTTTAGAATGTTTTGCTTTGTACAGATAGGCATTCTCAAACACTTATCAAGCATGAAATTAAATTAAAAAGAAGGCAAATGCAGAAAAAAATAATCAAAAGCCTTTTCTAAGGTTTTGATGATCCTGAATCAAGAGATGATGTTGTCTGTGTATTGCATTCATTTGCGTATTCTGTGGTTAATGTACAGAGCTGTCCCTGAAGAGTTTCCAGATATTTTTTTCATAGTTTTCTTCATATTTTCAATTTTATTCCCTTTCTTCCTCCAGTCTTTCACAACCAAAGAAAATCACGTTCTAATTATCTCTATCATTATCAAGGACTTGACTTTCCCATTGTGTTTCTTTCTGTTCCTAAACCTGTTTATGTTACTTTGCTTGTCTGTTTTCTCTCTTCTGCATTACCTTGGTTTCCTGGATCCTTAGTTTACTTGTGACTGCCCCCTAAATTGCACCAGGCAAACCACCTCTTTGTCCTCCTACAAAATGCACGTCCCCAAACCTTTGCTGCTTTTCCCTTCACTGTGTGCTTTCCGTGCTCCACAGCAGATGCATCCTGTGCTACAGAAGCGTGGCAGTGCCCATCACATGCAGATGTGGCTATCAGGGCATTTCACATGTGTGAACTATGTATCCTTAAATATCTATGACATTTCTGACTTCTGGTTGGGTTATTTTCTATACTAGTTTAATTAAATAACTTATCAAATTGTTTCCACCAACTCTCTTAGCAGTTTCGCTACCTGCTGTAAAAGCAACTTCAGCTAAGTTTGTGGGTGGCCGTGGGGTGGGGGTGTTCTATGAATAAAACATCTTTCTTCATGAGCTCATTAAAAATATTTTCAATAAGCAGCCTACCTACCAGGTCACAGCTTTCAGAAACTGCCTACTGCTTTTCTTTTGCATTCAAGAGTACACTAAGCAAATGTCAGTCTGGGGAGCCAATTCACGCAAACAAATTCATTCACAGACAGTATCATGAGCTTTGCCTCTTGTCTAACAAGTTCCTGATCTTGCTAAGAACGTGTCATGTAACTGTGAGACAAATGTGTCAGAAAATCAATTGTCACACTTCATCCAGTTCTTGAAAGTGGCAATGTTTTCCCTGAGTTCATGAAACAATTAGTATCACTCTTTTGGAGTAACAATCACAATGCAAGATAAACAACTTTTCACATTCAGACAGTATTAATCAAGGTACATGTGCAAGTATATACACCTGTATAAGTACACAAACACATGTGTATAAATCTTTAGCAGGAACTAATTTTTTTTTCTTTACTTAAATGACAAAACATTTATTTTTTTCTTTCTTTTTTTTGATTTTTTTTCCTTTTTTTCTAATTTATTTCCCCCTTAACTGTGCAGTCTTGGCTATAAGGACAAAGGCAAGGCAGCTAACCTGTGAGCTCATTCCCCTTCAGGGCTTTGAAGTAAGCCATTACCTCCTCCAGACCTCAGCAGAGAAACACTCTGTGCCACCAGGGTGGCAGAATTCTCTGTCACTTAGATGTTCCCTTTTTTGTAGAAGTGATAAGTACTGGATCTGTCAAGTGACAGAATCATTGACTATGACCTAAATTCTCCCTAAAACATGGTATGTAGAGAGAACCCACACATGTTGCATTAACTTCTCAATCCTACTCTGTCTACAGTTGCTTGCTTTGACCTTACTTAGGGACGGAAAAGCTTGTTCACAGAAAGGAATAATCACCTCCCCAAAAGTGTTGTTTCTATTTTATGGCAGAGTTGGAAGTTTCCGACCTATCTTAATTTGCTCATTGTATTTCTGCTTAACTGGAATTACCACAACTTGGTATCAGTTCTTCTGCTCACAACAAATTCCATGCACACTTCCAGCCCTAGAGAGGAACTGCTGATACGTTGTCAGATGAGAGTTTTGCTTTAGTTAAAAATAATGAGCAACATTTGAAATTATAAAAGTAATAATCCCTCCAATTAGTTTCTGAGCTCTTTACTGTGGTTGTGGGAGCTATAGACCCTAAGCTTTATTATAATTATGAAATGAGAACACTGAAGTTACTGAGAAAGGCTCGTTCGAAGAGACTGTAAGAGAAAAAATGACTAACAGTGGTGAGTTATGTTGTTTCTAAGAGCAACCAGCTTTGCTTCTGTTTCGTTGGCAATCTTGTTGGCTGACATTTAGAACAAAATGTAATTGTTTTGACTGCAAATACTTGCAATTGAAAGATAATAGTCCATGAAAATGCCTTTCTGAAAAACATGCTTAAAAAATTGTGCAATCAGATTGCTTTTGTGTTCATGTGCCTTTGTTTCAGACTCTCATTTGCTAAATGCTGGGACACTCATTTCCTAGAGACTGTAGTTTTGGGGGTCAGTACAACTGATCGCTATCAAATGCTGTCTTCTCAAGCTGTTTAAATAACAGCACTTGGGGGACACTCTAGCAGCTAACTATTGCTGAGTGTATATCAGGAGACAAAGGTATTTCTTATTTCTCCTTTATAGGCTATAAGAGAATTATGTATTCAATTGCTTATAAGCATGGTGTGAATTAAACTTATACAAATTGTAACTGGGATATTTGGGTGTAGAATAAAATAATATAATCAATTATTTTAAAGATACTAAACATTAAAAAAAATTGGTAGGTTAAAGAAAATTCTTAGGTTTCCATAAACCCTAAGTGAAATAAGAGTATAAACTAAATCAGTAGTAGTAAACATAGTGTTTTCTTTTCCTCAGAATTAGTATTCAAAAGAAGGCAGGGGGATACCTGCTGTTAAATTCCTTGGCTTAAAAGCACCACTGCCCTTTCCAACTATTTGTGACTGATTCATAGGACAGATAATTTATTTTAAAACTTGATGTGAAATTTTTTTATCTGCACATGGATTCATGAAATCTGACAAATAGCTCTAAAATCAGAAGAAAAACACATTATTACAGGACGGTAGAATTAGAAATAAATCCTTTTGTCCAATCAAAACTCTGCAGGATTCATCTCACATAATGTCAGTTTCTGCAATCAAATAACCAGTGTGACATCATCTGAGCTCCGAGTACTCTCAGAAGCCTGAACTGTCCAGTCACAAAAGGGAAACATCATTTATTTTTTGTAATGATTTTGCTAGCTTCACTGAGGCCAGTGTGGTGAAGCTGATGTTTCTGTAGAATGTCACACTGAGACTGTTTGATGATACCAAATACAATGAGGGAAAGAAGAAAGAGAGGCAGGGAGAGGAGACTTTGTTTTTTAACCAGTTAGAAATTATTATAATATAGTTTGTTGAATAGTTACTGCACCTGCAAAGTCATGAACTCCACATTTTAAAAAATGTTATGATTTAAACCATCTTTGCCATTAGTATTCACCCTGCTTGCATATGTGCCTATCATACATGTTTTTGATTACCCAAATAGGTACTTAAAGAGTGAGAACGGATGTGAACTCAAGATATGCAGGGTCTGTGAAATCAGGGAAAATGTGCACGGATTAAAAATCGACCTAAAAAAAACCACAACAGAAAAAAGTAAAAGAATTGATTATGAGAGTTTACATTACTGTTTTATATTCTCCATTATCATCTCAAGCTTTATGGACACTCTTGGGTTTGTTTCAGTTTTTCCACCAGTGACAGTGTTTTGCATTTCCTTCAGACAAGCAACTGGCGGGTTGCACTGGAGAAGCAGTGGAAATGAGTACAGGCAAAGTTAGGTCAAATGCACAGATCAACTCAACCAAAAATGGAGAAGTAAGTATTTAGTCAAGTGTCGTTGTTAGGTGTTATTTGTAATAAAGGCACATTAGAAGGGTTATATTGATTGATTGACAGAGTTACAAACACAAGGGTTATGCTACAAGATTTGTAAAATCAGTGTTTGACAGCTCTGATATAACAGAGACAGCAGAGTAAAAAAATACCTTTGATAAGGCTTTTTTATTATTATATTCTTTTGTATTTTGTGGAACTGACTATTATTATTATGAAAACGTAAAACCTTCCTAGGTACATGTAAAATTTTTGAACTTGTGATTATTAGTTATTTGACACATAGAAAAAAAGCTATTGTGCCAAGTCTTTCTTCATATTTTACTCTGTTTAAATTCTGCTCCATTTTTCTCAATGCCCCTGCAGTTCTGAAGATGATGTGAGGAAGGACAAAGAACTTCAATACATGAGCTTATAGTGACTGTAGTAGGGACAACCATCAGTGCGAATTTAATTTGTGAAAGCTTTGACTCCAGACCACAAGACCACATTTTAACAACATGTAAATAATCAATGATGACTCCATTCTACAAGCACTAAAGGAAGCAAAATGCTCAGAAATGGAATCAATGACCCGGAAAACCAGCTCAAATTCAAAGGTGATTTGATGTTTGGAGCTTCTGAAAAAGCGCAGACTGAGGAATTTCTTTCCGCTAGCAATTATAAATAAATTGGTTATTAAATGGAATTAATAGATTTCATGAGCAGCTCATCTATGTCCCAACAACAAGAATAGGATTTCTACAATAAGTCTGGTCTCAAAATGGGAAAGTTTTGGAGTATGAAATGCAATTTTAGGCAAAATTATTCATCTAATACAAAACCAGACTGGAAGTCTCTGAATTGCAAATCGGTGGAAGCTGGGAGGTGATTCTGGGCAGTAAGAAAAAGAATTTCTTCTTATATTCTTTGATATAACATGAGGGATTTGTCTCGGGCACTTTGCAGCATGTATGGATGTGGTGGTTTAACCCCAGCCAGCAGCCAAGCTCCACACAGCCGCTCACTCATTCCCTCACCAGCAGGGTCAGGGAGAGAGTTGGAAAGGTAAAAGCCAGAAAACTCCTGGGTTGAGGTAAAGACTGTAACAGGAAAAGCAAAAGCCACGCATGCAAGCAAAGCAAAGCACAGAATTTACTGCTTCTCATGGGCAGGCCGGTGTTCAGCCACCTCCAGGGAAGCAGGGCCCCATCACATGTAGTGGTGACTTGGAAAGACAAACACCATCACCCAAAATGTCCCCCTCTCCCTCCTTCTTCCTCCCACTTTATACACTGAGCATGATGTCATATGGTCTGGAGTATCCCTGTGGCCAGTTTGGGTCACCTGTCCCAGCTGTGTCTCCTCCCAGCCTCCCACGCACCCCCAACTTCCTCACCAGTGTGGCAGTGGGAAAAGCAGAAAAGGCCTTGGTTCTGTGTAAGCGCTAACAAAACCTCTGTGTTATCAGCCCCGTGTTCAGCACAAATCCAAACCACAGCCCCATACCAGGTATTGTGAAGAAAATTAACTCTACCCCAGCCAAGACCAGCAGGGAGGTTTTGGCTGCGGTAGAGTTAATGCAGGCATTCTGGGAATTAAGAATAAGCATTTCTTATATTCTTTGATATACCATGAGGAATTTGCCTCTGGCACTTTGCAGCATGTAGGCGTCAATAAGAACCTCTCGCACATTACTCATGTCGCCTACCCCTGGCCAAAATCCCCAAGAAACAGGATCCAGGGCTATGTGAATCCTTGGTCTGATCTGGGAGGAGAGTTTCTTTGTTCTTAAAATGTTCCAGACGAGTTTTATCAAAAGTCCTGGGAATGACCACCAGATAATGCCTCACAAAACAGTCAGCTTACAGCCTGTTAGCTGCATGGACTACCTTAGCACATTATTCTGTGTTTGTCATATTGGTAAAGGTGAACCAGCACTGTGGGAAGCACATCAATCACTGACACACTCTTTTTTTCCACAGAAGCTGATTCTGCACCGTGGGCAGTGTGGAGCAGAGGAATATTTTTCAAAAAGTTCAGACAGAGGCATGCTATATATGAGAACATTAAGAGAACCTTTTAGGGAGAAAAAAAAAATGTTTGTGTGTTTATGAATGGATTATGATGTTTCCCCTAAGCAACCATCACTGTCAGAAGAGCTCCTCAGTTTTATGCTTCTCACCATGCTTCTCAGTTGGAAGATCATCATCCACGTGAGTGAAGTGCGTTTGCGACATGACCAGCAGGCCTTGACAGTGACAAGAAGGAAGATAGACACTGCTGTTGTGTTTATGCACTAAGCAATTTTACCCTGGGAAAAGACAGCAGAAGAGACTGACTGCAATCATATGACCCTACTCAGGTTCATTTCGAATCATCCTAAAATGCATTTGTGCTGACCTGGCCCTTGCTTACTCAGTTTGATACAGAATACAAAGAGACAGTCAGAAAATGTAAGAAAAATAATAGTAATAATAAAAAAAATGGTGTGGAATGTGCTTTCCAGTGCTTTTCTCTAAGGATTTGTGTTAGTGGAAGCCCGAGAGAGACAAGACTGCTGCCACTCCGTGTCCCCAGGTCCAACCACTAATGAGGCTGAGCACATATTCCCAGTTGACACATGCACACAGAGCACATGTATATAGCACAAAAATACACATATATATACACTGCTGGCCATACAGATCACAAAGAGACATACAAGCCACTGACACCAACACTGACAGCACCACCAGACTCATCCTGCTCCCTGCTCTAGTGGAGGAGGACAGAGGTCCATATGTGGGAATATATATATATACAATATATATATACATATCTACAAGGTGGAGTCCTCCAGCAGGAGGACTTAGTCTGTGCAGCAGCTGCCCCTGGTCCCGGTGTCCCCAGTTACTGCCACCTGGACATACAAGCTCTCAAAGCCGCAATCCCACTCCCACTTGTGGTACAGGCCATCATCACACACACACATAGCCAGAGCTGTCCAGGACTCTCCTGTTCCAAATAGCCCCAATGACCAACAGTCCCTCTCAACCCAGATGTGGCCTTCAGAGCCTTCCAAACCCAGCCTGCTTTCCTTACCCACTGACTCTTCTCCATTATCTTTGCAGCAATCACACCATACTCACCCCAGTTGCTGCACCACACACACACACACACCCTGCCATACACACCGGGACAAAAGAGCCCCTTAGGGGAAAACAGCTGATCATGGACCATTGAGGAGATAGGACAGACTGTGTGGTCAGTGTCCTGACCAGGCAACTTTTGACACAGGTGAACCCTTTTACTCCCTTATTCTATACCTGTTATTGACCAAATCCCCGCTTTGTGCTGCTTTTGGTTCCACCCCTGAACATTCCATGATAAATCCTGTGCAATTCCCAAAAGCTCTTGCTCTGCACCACCTTATGTGTCCCACATCTCCAGCTAGCACGCGCTCTTAACCTGGAGAGTAACCTGGAGAGCTGCTCCCCGTCACATCTTGGTGACAGATTTCACACTGGAGCTGAGCCTCTGCTGAGCCCTGGGAGGGGACCAGACAAGGTCTCTTTTCCTCTTAGTCCTTAATTTATGTTCCTGCCTGTCATTGTGCCCACTGTGCTCCTCTAGACCTTTGGCACCAGGAGCTGGGATAACAGTACTTCCATGCATGCCTTTAATGTTACTGCCATTAACAGACAGTAAAGAGAAATGATAGGTACTCCTAAACACTTGACGAAGCCTCATCCTGAGCACATGCAGCATTTTGAACCTTTTACCCCAGACTTCTGTAGCAGCAAAGTATCCTGAATTTGATCAGAGTCGATACCATGAGCAGTAAACAACAACTGAAGATCTTAGAGTAAGATCTTGCATGAACATTTGGGTAGAGACACCACAGCTACACCACTGAATTCCTCACAGAGTGGAGTATCATGGCAGTAGGTTGGAGGCAATGAGCTGAGAAACCTTGTGAACAAAAACCTGTACAAATGAGGCATTAGTGTTCTTTGGAAATAATGATCAACACCGTCTTGTTGGTGCCTAAATTCGGAGGTCTGGCAATTATTATTTCCCTTTTCCTAGAAATTGGACTTTTCACAGGATTTCCATTCAAATGTGGGACAAGGAAGCACTGCAACTAACATTTGCTATTCAGAGCAGGATGTGACAAAGAATGAACCTTGTAGAGGGATTACATCAAGGAAAAGTGATCAACAAGTGTGAGGCAGGAAATGCAAATACATTAATGTGTATAAGGTGAATTATTTATGCATCGATACTACAGCAAAAGGCTGACCCATCCTAGAGCTGTATGTCATACAGCACCTATCACTTTGTGACATACGGCACTGAGATGACATGTTGATAAACATTGTTCTTTTATGATAAACAAGAGGTGAACATCCAGGCTATGAGTGGTTTGACAGTGTACTTCACGGAGTGTTGATAATTCATCAAAGAGACCAGGTAGGAGACTGTGAGAGGCTTCATTTTCCCCTCTCAGACAGAGCCCAAAGGGCTGCAACAGGGACTTGTCGCAGGAGCTGTCTCCTGTGCGCTAGCACAGGGCTCGGTCCTTTACTCTCTCCTGTACAGCATGAATAAAATATCACAGAGAGACTGCGAAATCAAAAGTATTTCTGTGACAGCGGGGTCCAGATGACACCCTTGAAAAGAAATACTTGTTTTACACAGGGCTTAACCAATCTACGCAATTTACTGCCACAAGCTATTTTTGTGGCTTTCAGCTTAGCAGATTTCAAAGCAAGATAAAACTTTTACAGACATAATAAGAACACCTAAATTTACATTAAGTCAGATAAAAGGAAAACGGAGGATGGCTATTAATATGTAGAGAAAAGGTAGGTTTCTGTTTGTCTGGACAAGACCTAACATAAGGTGAACTGATTCCTAGGACACAAGTAACACGAATAAATAAGTAAAGGCTAATCTATTAGGTATAAGCCAGCTTTAACTGTTTAGTCCTAGAGAAAAATATACAAGCACATTACCTCACAACTATATAAAAACTTCTTGCACCTTCCTCTGTAACATCTGATATGAGCTACTGTCAGGGAGGGGATATCAGAATACTAATAGCATGAGTCATCATGGCAGTTTTGGTGTTTCTTCTTCATAACATCTCTAGGACTCTTTTGATAATGACAGAAATATCAAAACCACACAAAATATCATAACACTGCAATGTATAGAAGTAAAACTAAAATAGAACTAAAATCTTATTTCCTGCATCCACTCCAACAGAAACTAAAGAAGAAGTGAGGAACATAGGGTTTTTTCCATACTAAAATACTGCGTGATTTTTATGTTAGTGGCTAACCCCTTCATAATTAAGTCCCTCCCAATGAGTTTGGGGAGTTTCCCCCCATAAAATCACAGAATTAAGGTGCAACTAATTTTACAATTTCATTCATCTGTCTTTCATGTTAGTTCTCTTTTTCCAACCTCCAGTCTATGGGTCTGATCTTTTAATACTCAAAGCTCTTCAATTTGAACACTACAGACCTGGGCACGAAAATCTGAGCTGGTACAGGTGAAATGTAGCACCATTCAGGTTTGGCATCTCATGTCCTGACTCTCACTTGTCTCCTGCTCCTCTGCCTGGTTCAGAACCGAGCAGTTTTCTAGTTACAGAGTTCCCATGAACAAAATGGATAGAACTCCAGCTTGCACCATGTGCGTGCAAGTGTTCCCAGCAGAATGAGCAGCTGTTCTGAGCATTCTTTTAATACAAATGGAAGGTACTAACAACTAACGAGCACAGCAGAAATTGTGGAACAGAAACAAGTGACCTGTACACCCAGGAACAAGCTAATATCCAGCCCTATGGTGACCTTGCGTTAGAGCTGTGGTTTGTTCTTCCCATTATCCTTCACTGCATTCTCAGCTCCCCTGCTTCACCTCATAGCTCTTCCCCTGACAACCTACTTGTTCCTCACCACTGCACTGCTCAGTATGTCTTTGATGTGCATTTCTTCTGGGGAACCCACACAGCGTGCATTTTGCACTTAGTCCTCCCCGTTGTTTCCATTTACAACATTAAGGCAGCCATAAACAGCTTTATTTACATACCTTGGGTATGTTTGGCAAACAAACACTTCCGAGGGCTCGCCTGGTGCAGGTGTTCTCCCCTTGGGTGGGCATCATCGACAGGTTTCATATTCACAGAGCTCAACGAGTATAAAAGCTGCACCATCCACTGGCAGGGTGGTGCACAGAGGCTGGGGTAGTGCTTGGCCAGTCCTTCTTAAAATGCCCATGTTCCCAGTGCTTCCTAACGCAAAGCTGGACACGGCAAGGAGCGTGGGAAGGGGAACATCTCTTTGGATGGTATCTTCCCCTTGATGAAGAGGAGCGCTCGCAGAGCCCAGAGATGGGCCGGGCTCAGGGGTCACCTTGTCACTCTCTACAACTACCTGTGCGAAAAGAGGCTGTAACCAGGTGGGGCCGGCCTCTGCTCCCAGCCTGCACGAGGGGAATACTCTTAAGCTGTGCCAGGGGAGGTGTTGGGCATCAGGGAGGATTTATTCACATTGCAGTGGGCTGCCCGGGGAGGTGGTGGAGCCACCGTCCCTGGAGGTGCTTACGGAAAGGCTGGACATGGCGCTCAGTGCCACGGCCTAGTTAACAAGGTGATGTTTGTTCACAGGCTGGACCCGGTGACCTCAGAGACCTTCTCCAACCTATCTGATTCCGCAAAGGCAGCGTTCGGCTGTCGCACACCACACAAATGCTGGCGCTCACAGCAGTTCCACAGGCTGTGTCAGGGCCACTGTGGCTGAGGGCGCTGAGGGGGCTCTGAGGGCGCTAAGGGGGCTCTGAGGGCGATGAGGGCTCTGAGGGCAATGAGGGCT
>VWZF01003431.1:536720-579419 GCA_013396755.1 Sclerurus mexicanus | reverse complement strand
TGGAGGCGAAAGCCAACGGCGAGGACTGCCTGAACCAGGTGAGGGGCTGGCGCCCGGGCGTGGCGGCGGTGTGCCGGGCAGCCCGAGGGCCGGGCCGGGCTTGCTTCTGTTTATTTCTGTGTGTTCTCGCGGCCCACGCCGCGGGCTGGGCCGGGCCGGGCCGGGAGTGTCCCCGCGGACAGCGCCCGCCGCACCCAGACCCCGCTGGGGCTGCGGGCCCGGCCCGGGCCCCGCTCCCGGGGCTGCTGCTGCTCCTGGGGGCATCTAAATAAAACTTGTGGGCGGCTGGGGGCTTTTTTTCCTCCTCCTCGCCCCGAAAGTGCCGCTGGCTGAGGTGCTGAGTAGCAGGTACGCTCCTCTTTGGGAGACCTGCTGGCTCCCTGGAGTGCCTGTCCTCGGGGTGAAATCTGACCGGGGAAGTCGATGTGTTCCTCAGCCAGTGGGGAAATTCCTGGTTGATGTTCGGTGTTTCCATGCTGTTTTGTATGCAACCTAAAATCCAAGTAATTAAGTAATCCTTTGTATGAAGGTGCTGACAGTAGGGGTTTTTTGTGCGTGTGTTTTAAGTGAGCAGTCTGAAACAGCACTGCAGGTGTTATTTTTTCATTGTTGTGTTGTAGCCTCATTATAAAGAACCTCGTTCTTTCAGGTTTGCAGAAGGTTGGGGATTATAGAAGTCGATTATTTTGGACTGCAGTTCACTGGCAGCAAAGGGGAGAACCTGTGGCTGAATTTGAGGAACAGGATCTCCCAGCAGATGGATGGTTTAGCCCCTTATCGATTGAAATTGAGAGTCAAGTTTTTTGTTGAGCCACATCTTATCTTACAGGAACAGACGAGGTAAGGTAAATATGGCTGTAAGTAGATCTATTGTAATAGTTGGTCTTCAATTTCTGTAACTTATGAAAGTGATTGCACACTGGTTTTATTTTTTTAGGCTTCTGATAATTTTGCCTCACTTTTCTGTGGAGTTTTAAGATCTTAGTGTTATGCTTGTTTTTTTGGTGTTTTGGTTTTTTTAAGTAATGAAACTAGTAACATTAAATCTAGTGTAGGTCCCAGTAAGTGATGAGTGTGGGTAATTTTGTGAGCGCTGGAAGTGGAGAAACTAAGCTACCAGCAGCAAACTTTTTATATGGTGTTTGTGTGTCCGATAGTAACCCCTGCTCTGTGGTGTTACTCTAGGTCATTCTGAGCTGCTGGTACAGAAAGGCAGGAAACAATTCCTCCCACAGAGCAAAAAAACTCCCTGAATTCCTTTTGGTCTGGTATTATGTTACAGTAACTTTCAAATAGCTGCAGGCCTTTGGAGTCTACAAAAGAAACAGCTGTTTCGCTTCTTCTGTGGCTGGTCCCCTTAACTAAATTGTTATACTGTTAGTAAATCAAAAGAATTAGTCTTCTAAGATTAGTAGTGAGGGCTTGCTTTACTCCTTGATTACCACGTGAATTGCAACTGGATTATCTTTAAAGAAAGCTGTGCACATATTTAGTATTTAGTGCAGCTGATTTTTCCAGCTAGTTCTCGATAGTACAGTTAGTATAAATTGGGCCAGTTGAACTCTAGTGTCTATATATCATAGTGCCAAAACATATTTTCACTACTCTCCTTAGTTCTTTCAGAATCCTTAACTGAGTACTTTGAGACCATGAAGGCAACATGGTGGTTCTGCAGAGAATGTTTGTCTGAGGAATTTAGTCAGATGCTGGCAGTCTTGTTGTTTATTTCATAGGGGAAAGGTTCTGAGTGAGGAGCATGCATGTATTGTTTTATTTTTTGATCTGGTGTGCAGGGCAGAGGCTTTTGGGGAGCAGTGGTTTCAGACCATCAAGCTGGTTGAAGTTTTCAGAATGCTGTGGTGTTAGACCATGGTTGTACTGTGTAATTACTTTCATTAGGCAAATGCATTCAAGCTAAACTCCAGTTTTGGTGTACCTTATTTGAGGAAAAATCAATTCTACTATCCACAGCACATCTTTAGGCTCTTTCTGAGTGTTTTCCTTAAAGAAACTTGTCCTCATATTTAAATATGCTCAGTAAGTACAAAACCAAATAACAAAGGGGTTTTATGTAGAACAAAAGGAGCCACACAACTGCTACCTGACAAGGCAGATTACCTGAGCATGTCAGATGTGTCTCCACTAAGAATAATTTGGGGTGAAAATCTGAGGAAGCCTAAAACTGACATTTTTATGCTATCATTGAATGCTTGCTCAACTTTACAAGGTTTTTGCAGATGTCTGACTTCCTGCCTTGAGCACTGTCAATGCAAGACTTGGCAGGTGGTGCAATGGAGAGCTTGAACTGGTAAAACATGCCCCAAGGGCCCCAAAGACCAGGTTGTCTGGCTAAAATGTGACAGAGCTACATTGAAGCAGCAAGTATTTCTCCACTGTAAGGATGACTTTAAAAGGATGTAGGTGGGACAAGCTTTCTTTTATGTATGAATTACAACTGTTCTGAAACTCATATTTTTAACAAATTAAAGTAATTGGAGGCTCATTCATGAAAAGAGTTACCTGATAAACAAATACAGTTCATACATCAACTTGCAAAAATTGCCTTTTAGTTGTGTATGCCCAGTAGGCTACAAGTAGCAGACCTAGAATTCCAGTGCCTGTACTTGATTCCTGTATTGCTGACACGGAGTTCCAGTAAATTTACTTTTTTCCTACTCAGGTCTGCTTGTGGATCATATGCCCGTAATTGAATTCATACTTAGTTGGTGTGTAAGCATGTGTGGTATCAAGGAGAAGATGAAAAACTTGTTGAACCTGTTGCTGAACTTAAAAATCAATAAATACACCATAGAATTGCAGGGATTAGCTGTGCAGTTACAGCTGACACCTTGTTTCTTTCCTTTGCCTGCAAGGTCAGCGTGCTGGCTGATGAAGAAAGCAATGAGTGTCCTTGGTTCCTTTTAGAAGTTATGTCCATATCTGATGTACTGGGCTGTTTCTGGCAGAGTTGGTGCCTTCTGATCCTGTGTGGGAAGCCTCCCAGTCTTGTGCTTGTTGCCTCTGATGCAGTTTTTACATATAAATTAGATGCATGTTGAGACTGCTTTTGAAGTGTGGGAAGCTGCAAGTAATTGTGAATTTTGTTGCTATGCCCCACCACGGTTATAACAGCAAATGTTGTGACCGAGTTGTTGCAAGGTCTCTGCCATGTATCTTGGAAGCTCTGCCAGCCCCAGTGGCGGTGCCTCACTAGAGGTCCTGGCCTGGCACTTCAGTTTGAAACTCAGGTGTGTGTTTGTTTGTAGCCATTTTATATTCAGGTTTCTACACGCTGTGAAAGCTGATCTGGCAACTGAACATCAACTTCTGCTTCTGTTATCTTTAATCAGGCAGTGGAAGATCACAGCCTCATGCATTTTAATCTTCCTGTGCAAGGGAGCCTTCTTGCTGTGGGGCACAAAGGCAGGGCAGGTTATAATTGCACCTCTGCACACTGTGGCCTCAAACTCCCTTCACTAAGCACGGTGGGAATTGGAGAATTCCACGGAAAAACTTCCTTACTACACTCTGAGCCTTTTACAGGGTTAAAAGCAGTTTAATTCTCTTCTTTGGATCTCAGTATCTAATTTTTTATTTGACTGCCTGGTACTGAATTTCATCACGTGATTTCATAGTTTAGAATTGTTTTCAAGGGAATGAAAGTGCTTCAGTGCAAGAATGTCATTCACATTTAATCTGCTGCTGTCAGAGTTTTACAAACAAGTCTGAAATGTGAGCAGTGTGCTGCTGTAGAGAAGTTTGAATATCTACATGTTTTCCTTTGAATGGAAAATCACATTGGCTTGGAAAGGACTGATCTTTGCTTAAAGATACATGTGATGGTCCAAGATTGAGATCACAAGCTCTGGCTTGTGTTGTGTTTGTTTTCACTGTTTTCTGTGTTGTGCAACAGCTAGGAAAAAGCAACAGAAAAGCTCTGCTTTTCCGCTCTCTTACTGAATGATTTGTGGGTGGTTCCTGTATCGACTGCAAGAAGCTGGGGCTTAGAGGGAGGATTATACTTCACTAATCAGAGTTTTCAGGAGACTTTTTGACTGGGAGCAGGGTGGGGGGGATGCCTGGCCAGGCAGGCTTGGTGTGATCAGAGGAGGCTTGAAATTTGCATCACCTTTTAGTAGTGGGAGTGTTTGAGCAGCCAAGAGGTGAATTGTGCACAGCATGGGCAGTTCTAGGTCTGGCAGGATAAGGTCAATTGCAAAAAAAAAAAGAAGAAATTTTTTTCAAGTGAATAATTTTTGGAGCACTGTAAAGCTTGCCCAGAGGTACATCAAAATGGGCGGAGTTATTTTGTGTAATATGGCTGAAACTCAAATATTCACATGTAAGCATGATTTAAAATAACATGTCAAATTCTAACAAGCCGCACAGTATCATGAAGCACCCAAAAGAGATGTTTTTCCAGCCTTGACAGTGGTGACTACTGTTTTGGAGGCTGCTAAAAGGTGCTTGGTGGTATTTGAATAACACTTACAAAGTGTGTTGTTTTTGGAGTGCTATCCAGTTGTATTGGTGAATTAGCTGAAATCAAGAACTGGGTTGTCAGATATATGTAGTAGATAGAAATTGAGAGAAACATCCTATTACCCTACAGCACTGGCTAGCCAGTGATGTATTTGCTCCAGTGCAATAAAAATAGACCCTGGGGTGAGTTTAACGGATCTGTTTGTCTAAATTGCAGTTGACCACCTTTCACCCACCCTGCTGAGAGAAAACAAGAACAAAGATACAAGGAGAATAATTGTACACGTTGCTTTTTCATGTGGGGTGGCCTTGCATCTGCTTTTAAAAACAGGATTACAGAGATTTTGAGACCTTTATCAATGTATTTCCAGTTAGTTTTGATTCCTTTAGATTAGAGAGTTGTAAATTTACGTACCAGTAGGAAAAGAGCCTTAACCTGTGATAAGTAGTGTCATACTCCAAAGAGAACAGGTAGTTCCTTGGGATATATACTAAAATTCTTGCCAGTACTCTGGCAGGAGAATGAGGTCTCTTGGCCATGGTTCTAGTTTAGGAATCATTAGTCATATGCAGATACTTTTTTTTGGTAAAGGATGGGGGTTTGTCACTTTTTCCACTGACAGCTAAGTTGAGAGCTGAATATTTTTACCTTCCTACTTACGTTTTTCTTGATTAAAAAAGGTAGAAACTCCTAGTAGCAGGGCAGAACTTTGAATTCTAATGTACATAAGTGTCTTCAATAAGTTACAAAAGAGAATTTTGTACTGTATATCCTCAATATTTTTTTGGTGGAGTTGTTATTGCCAGCTCAGTTGGGTGAGCACTAACGGGGTGAGTTGCCTGCTGCAGGAGTTCACTGTGGTGAAATCCTGGTGTCTGTTTCTGGTAGCAGTGTGTGCATAAATTGCTTCAGAGGGAGGCAAAAAGCGATTGAGGTGATGGATATCTGCATCTGTGACTTTGGTTTGGTAGCTGTATTTCTTAGTGAAAGGGACCATCTGCTGAAATTTCCTTCCAGCCTCCCCTTTCTATAATCTTTGTATCAAACTGCTGATGTCCAAATGTAATACATTAATCACATTCTCCATTTGATTTTATTGAGTGTTTTATGCACATAAAATTTGAGTTATATGAAAAACATGGATGCAAAATGAATATAAAATCACCAGTGTAGCTAGTGCTTGAAGAAAACCTGTCGTCCTGTTCTACAGCTGTGAGAACTGGGGCTACAAGTCCAGGGGAAGTTCTGGTTGTCCTTAAAGCTGCCACAGGTTGTTCAGTGTCCCAACATGTCTGGCAGGTGTTAAGATGACTAGAAACCACAGCAATTGATGGGTAAAATTCAGGGTTGTGAAGATTTAAAGATTAAATGAAGCTTTGGCAAGAGCAGTAAAAAGCTGCAGAATGTGCTACGAGAAGGTTGGGTCTGGGAGGGGTAGGAAACAAACCTGTTGTCTGGCTCGAGTTACTTCTCAAATTTTGAATGGGTAATATTAATGTATTGTTTAACTGGAGCAGTGAATGATGCAGAAACAAAAGCATTTCGTTTCTTATATGGGGGGCAAACTGAGATATTTTACCAGCAATTTGGGAAACGTAACCTTAGGGAACTTGCAAGCAGTTCAGTTTTCACAGTTCATTTTTCTAAAGCTTGCTAGGTAAAAATTCCACTAAGTGTAAAATACTAGTGTTGAAATAATTCCTTGAAAAAATGGGTATCTTCTTACTCTACAGCCTGACTGTGGTGAGAGGTGGGAAAAGCTTTAACAGTTCTTTTGTTGGACCTAGAAATTCCAAGAGAGAGGAGGGATGGGGGATTGTGAATGAAGTGATTAGGTCACAATCTAATTTACAAAAACTTACTTTCGGTGTAACTAATACTTTCTGTGTAAGTAATAGAATCTATAATATGGGCAGGTTTTCTACAGATAATCTACTGGGCCCTTTAGAATTTGCAGAATTAGATGGGGGACTGCCTCAAGGCTCCTAATGTTTTAGCTTTGCTTGACTGTATCCAGCAATAAAAACACATTATGCCTTTTTGTTTAAGGATCAAAAAACGCTATTTAGTTTTGTGTAAAAAGAAAAAAAGCAATTTGCTTTTATAATAAGGGACTGTTAAATATAGGTAGTTTTGTCTGTTTTCTGACTTAATAGAATAGCTTATCGTAGTGTAAGCTGGGACACGAGTTGGCACTGCTGTAGTTACTCTGCAATAAGTGTCCTTTTACGATGGGAGCCAGTTATGTGAAGTTACTGCACGTTAGCTGATGTGATGCTGTCTCACATTGTGCCTTAAACTCATTTGTCTTCCTCTGCCATTGCTGGCTGTTCAGTAATGGGATGTGACAAGCCATGCATCTCCTGTAGCTGTTTCTGTAATGCATTGGTACTTGCAGGAGCAATATTTTGGTTTTTTGGCTTCCCTTGGGATGTCAATAGAGTCTTCCAGCAAGGGGAGAACTCTTGACTTTACCCTGTGTAATCAGGGCTGTTGTGTGCATGAAAAAACCTGAAGGTATAAGCATTTAGGTGTGGTAGCTGTAAATGTGGCTCAGCTAATGAGAGTAAAACTGTCAGATCTTTCTTTGAAATGCTGTATTTGTAATTAGGGCTTAGATAAAATGACTGAAAGTCCTGTTCTGGTATTGTCAGAGGATTAGCAGTGCATGAGAAGCTGTTTATTTTATGAAACGCTGATTGGAGTTTGGGGAAATGCCTACTCCTTGAATTTATTTTGGCTGTAGTGTTTTTGGAATTTATCAAGTACTTTGGGTTCATGGACTAAGCCCCAAAAGGAGTGCTGAAAAAATAGTCCTACTTGCCCTGTTGTACAAAGGAATTGTAGAATGCTACAACAGAATATATGTAAGATATCATCCAAAATTCTTGTTGGAAGGAAAGCTAATCACTTACTGGCATCTTCAGCTTCAGTGATGAGTGATTCAATACAGCTTTTCTTCAAAGTAATTACATTTAATTTTAGAAGAGTAAATGTCCCATTCCTGTGGAAGCCAAGACATGTCATTGTAGGTGCTAGGCTCCATTTACTGAAGTATTTTTTCAGTCATACATAACTCTGCAGCTGGTTTCCATAAATATGTTGAGTCTGAAGAACAAATGGTAAGAATTTATATAGTGTGCCCTGGGGGGAGAGAAGGATGACTGTGTAGAAGTTAAGGTAGCCTATAGGGGAGATGAATACACTGCTGTTGATGTTGGTAGGAGTGTTCATTTGTCTGCTAACTGACCTGTTAGATAATCAAGAGCAACTTTGTGAATTTTCAGCAAGCTGTCAGACCTGACTTGGCTCCCAGGTTGGGCTGACAAATGCTTACACGGAAGATGGTTTTGTATTTTAGTCCCCAGTGCCTTTTTGGGTGTTTCAGGGTGTCCTGTTCATCGTGTCTCTGGCCAAAGCAGCATCTTGCCTTGGCTGCAGTGGCAAAGGCATTCCCACTGTGTGCAGAAAGGGTTGTCCTGTTGCATGACAGAGGCGTGTGTGCTGTTCTGAGCTGCTCTGCCCAAATTCCTTTGGTGCACTGGAGGATAACTTGTAAATGACAACAAAAACTTCAACATAGGAGACTAATTCAGATAATTCATTGATATTTTACTCACCATATTGAAGTGGCATCAGGAGTTAAAGCAGTCCTTGTTCTTAAGACCATGATTAAAGTGTTCATTTGTTTTAACAGTACTTCTAGTTACCTTTTTCAGTTGTATCCTCATGTTTAAGGGTAAGTGAATAATATGGAGGCCTTTCTCTTTCCCTTGTGCCAGACTTTGTCTACAAATTCCTGATTACCAAACTAATTGTTACCAAACATATCTGAGATGTCATTTGATATGTCTTGATTACAAACATCACCTAACAACTTGTGTAAGCAAAGGTTTCTGATTCTATTGCAGGCATATGTTTTTCCTGCATATAAAAGAAGATCTTCTCTCTGGTAACCTCCAGTGCTCTTCAGAGCATGCAATTGAACTTAGTGCATTGTTGGCACAGATGAAGTTTGGAGATTATAACCAGAACACTGCCAAGTACAATTACGAAGAGTTGTGTGCAAAGGAGCTCACCACTACCATTTTGGAGAGGTAAAAACAGTGCAAGGACACAGCCTCCTTTTTGGAGACCAACAGCAGAACACTTTCCTTATGCCCTCAATTGCTGGTGCTATAGTGTAAAACAATAACTTAGATATTTTTGAACAGCAGAATACAACCTGAATGTTGAGCTACCTTCATAGCTCAGTTTCTGAATATCAGGGAACTTTGTGTGTCATGGTTTTGTGTAGTTCTTTTTTCCAATTATGAACTTAGTGGTGGTTCAGGGAAATATGTTGGGGGTGATGGTGTTAGTTGGAAAGCCTTGACTACATGTAGCTTTTTCATTTCTAACCCATTCTTAGGATGTTTTTGGTAGTTCTCAATTATTTCCAGTTCACAATTACTGAAAATCTATAGGCAACTAAAGCAGGTCAGGAGCATTTAATAATCTGTCTAACTAGGTCATCTAAAAACCCATGTTAAAACAAGCTGCTGACAGTAACAGCACATACTTGAGTTAATTCACCTTTTCCTAATCTCTTTATCAACAGCATTATTGCAAAGCACAAGGAGCTAGAAGGTCTGAGTCAAGCATCTGCTGAATACCAGATTCTGCAGCTTGTTACAACGCTGGAGAACTATGGGGTGGAGTGGCACTCAGTGAGAGACAGCGAGGGGCAAAAACTCCTCATTGGTGTTGGCCCTGAAGGGATCTCCATCTGTAAAGATGACTTCAGTCCCATCAACAGGTATGTGTTGTGGAACCACTTGCACGAGCAGTTTCTTGGGAGTCCTGAGCATGCCTCTAGCTTTTACATAAACACACAGAACTGCTCTGTGAGTTGCTGCAAGTGGTTATTGGGATGTGGGGTCTGAGGACACTACCTGCTTATAATCAAGATAACAAGTGGCCTTAATACTCTTGGTTTTTGTGTGTGTTTTTGAGGCAGCGTCTTCAATCCAGCATTGCTGGCAATAGAGAGATCATTGTAACTTCTGATAAAAGTGCACTGTAGTAGTCTGTGGAAAATGCTCTTATCCTTAAAAGCTAAAGAACCTTTCTTTTATTAATATATAGGATTGCTTATCCTGTTGTTCAGATGGCAACTCAGTCTGGGAAGAATGTCTATCTGACTGTTACCAAGGAGTCTGGTAACAGTGTAGTTCTCCTGTTTAAGATGATCAGTACGAGGGCAGCGAGTGGACTCTACAGAGCGATCACAGAGACACATGCCTTTTACAGGTCAGTACTGCCACTAGAGGCATCCGTCTGCTGCTCCTCTCCAGTGTTTAAACCGAGTGCCTCAGCAGCACCTGGGAAATGCTCTGTAGAAGTTCATTGTCTTGGCAGCCTCTACTTCCCTCTGAAGTCCAGAAGCTGAACAGGTTTTTGCTTTCTCTTTTGTGGGAACGTAAGCAAAATTCTTCCACTGTGAATAAGGGCACTTAAGAATGTAAAGCTCTTATGTTCCTTGATGCTTCATAAACAATACTTCTTTTTTCTCCCTGTGTAAGAGGGAGAATGAGAGCAATGGAGAAGATCCTGTCATTCAGAATATGTAGATCCTTTATCTGGGTCCTCCAGTTGTGTTATCTCTGTGCCACCTTCCATCCCATGTCTGTAAATCTTCTTACAGTCCCTCTGTCCAGGATTTTGTTTCATGACAGCCCTTTTACCCACTGTCCCTATCCTATTGCTCTTTGAGGCAGGGCTGCTCTAATTGTTGATGGCTGATTTTTCAAACCCCCTTTCATTCCTCCTGTGATGTCCAACACTGATCAGCAGTAGTGTTTTCTCAAAATCAACTACCACATATTAGTTTCAATTACTTTTCGATCTGCATCTCTGCTTTTCACTGCTGTCCTTTGCAGTTTCTGGTTTGGATTTAAGCAGGATTTTAGTTTGGCAGTAGCATTTGGCCATAAGCTTAGATCTTGGACCTTAGGCCTGTGAGGCTGTCCTTATGTTCTGTTTGGTTTTTTCCTGTGTTGCCTAGAGAAGTGATATGCCTTAATAGGCTTCTGCAGATCCAACTATATCACTGAAATATGTGACAGGCATGGTTAGGGGAGCTGAAATACTCAGTGGCAAATACAAATGCCTTAATTCTCTATGCTGTGTTCACACTGGTTCTCTTCAGAATAATACTAGTATGTAAAGGACTGGCTGGAAATGTGGTTAAAAGTATTACTTGACTCATGAGAGTCAAAATTGAGAGCCTCTCTAAATAGAGATGTTACACCAAGGACTCTCAATTTGAGTTCTATAAGGCAGCATTTGGAAATTGCCATGCAAAGAGATGTTGCCAAGCTGACCTGTGGATTAATGCCTTAAGTCCTTCCCATTTTACCAGACACTTCACATTTGAAGATGTAAAGTATCTGTCACATTTCCATTCTACACTTTTCAAAGTAGAGTTGTCATGCAAACAGCATTCAAGAGCTTAAATGTAACCTGAGACTGTTGTCTCTGCTTTAATTTCAGTGCTGGTCCTTCAGCTTTGGTAACAGGGTACTGTATGGATATCTTTACTGGTGTTAACTAACCAGGTTTGGATTTGTCTCATTGCTTTGTAGGTGTGACACTGTCACCAGTGCTGTCATGATGCAGTATAGCCGAGACTTAAAGGGTCACCTAGCATCTCTCTTTCTGAATGAAAACATTAATCTTGGTAAAAAGTACGTCTTTGACATTAAAAGAACATCCAAAGAAGTTTACGATCACGCAAGGCGAGCTCTTTATAATGCTGGCATTGTGGATCTTGTGTCAAGAAGTGACCAGACCCCACCAAGTTCCCCCCTGAAGTCCTCCGAGAGCAGCATGAACTGTGACAACTGCGAGGGGCTCAGCTGCCAGCAAACAAAAGCCCTGCAGGAGAAGCTGAGGAAGCTGAAGGAGTCCATGCTCTGCATGGTGTGCTGTGAGGAGGAGATCAACTCCACCTTCTGCCCCTGCGGCCACACCGTTTGCTGCAAGTCCTGTGCTTCCCAGTTACAGGTAAATGCAATGCCATTTAGTTATGAGCAAGGTGTGGGCTTTTGTGTATTTAATGGTCAGATTAGTGTGTTCATGGTGATGTTCTAGTGAAACTTATTCTTAAGTTTTGTTTGTGGTAAATGAACTTCAGAGAGCGTTCTGTCTGGGTGATGTGCTAACATAACTTGAGGTGAGGCTAAGCATGAGCTGCATGCTTCTCACAATGCTGTCTTAAATATGGGATGATGGAAGATAGAACTCTGTTCTCGTGTATGTGGAGGGAAGTCTCCAGTAAGTGCAGAGACTCAAAGTATGAAGTAAACTAACTTCCTGATGTTTTTCCTTTCCAGTCATGTCCTGTTTGCAGATCCCGTGTAGAGCATGTCCAGCATGTGTACTTGCCAACCCACACCAGTCTTCTCAATCTGACTGTGATATGAACTACATGCACACTTTAACCCCATCATGTACTCTTTAAACTGCACTAATATGAAATGCAACCATTGATTGTGAAGAAGGCAATCACTGGCACCTATCAGTGATCAAAGGCAAAAATACTGCATTCTTTAACATAAACAGTCTTTGCTCAGCATGTCCAGAATGGTTTGGGACAACTTCTGAGAGCAGTACAATTGAGTCATGTCACTTCAAAGGAGAGTGGTATCTAGGTTTGTAGCACGGCAGTGTTGCCACAAAGCTAGGTAGCCCTGGAGAAATGTGGTGTGCACACACACAAGTACCCAGTGAAAGCAATGCAGCCTTTTCTTTGACATGCTCTAAACCCTTTTTAGTACAGTTGCACTGTTTATTTTAATAGTAAGACTAGCTTTTACAAGTACCAGTTTAGTATGGCTCATAGCTTCAGCTTTTAGTGAACTGCTTTAAAGAGGAGAGAGCTTTTAAAACAAGAAGTTGGTGTTTTAAACTGAAGTCACATCAAGCAGCTGTGTTTAACTCAGAATTCTATCAAACAGAAACCAGTTCTGAGGGAAGGACAGCTCTGGAAAGGCAGGACAGGTTTGTTAATCTCCTGGTGCTCTCAGGAGCTGTAGTCAGCTGCCCTTCAAGTTGGCTTTATTTTTGGAGACATTTTAAACTCTTAAACTATGTACCATTAATTTTTTAAAATAAGGGTTGTGTATCATTTTAAATGCTTTCTTCAGTTAGCTTCTTTATGGGGTAGGTCAATTTCTTGCTAAAATGGTTTTAATTTCCACCCCCCTCCTTGGGCATTTTGGGCTCTGGTTTCCTAGTGTCTTCTCCAGGGTGCAGAGGGAACTGGAGACCATGTTTGGGTGCAATACTGGCTTAATCAAAGCTAGAAAACTACACTGTCACTTTACTGAAATTTTCTGACTATACTTTTCATATTGCCTTAATGTAGCAGTAATGTGTGTTTATGCATCTGTTTCTTTGCACAGACATTTTGTCAAGATATTAAAACTCTACTTTTTTATGACACATTAGCATATAAACCTTACTCTAAGAGGGTATTTATTTTTTCACTTTGTAAAGAAAATTTTGTTTCCTCATGAAGCAAGAGCTTTGTCCTATATCGTAGGCAGCCTTTGTCTTTTTATATTCAGATTAATAAAGGACTTTAAAACTCTGCTTTGTGTTATTGCCAAGACTGATTTTGTTCTGAAAGGGATCTGAGTTCAGTACTGCACTGAAAATACAGCATGAAGTATTTTCATGTTTGAGTGTGTTGTCATGTTGTAAGAGGTAATGGAGCTTCCTCAGGTGTTCCAGAGAAGACTGTCCAGCTCCTGTACCAGCATCCAGCAGTGCTTGAGCAAAGCTTCCTTGTGTCCCAAGATTACAGCCAAATTATGTTGGTAACATCTAATCCATTATGTTACGGCAGCTGGCTGAAATGGATTGTAAATTAATATAAACAGATGTTAATACAGGCATCTGATTTAAAGCATGCAGCGTGATCAAGCTGTTAAAATAGGCAAGCATGAACTACAGGTCCTTTTAATTAATTTGGCTGTGTAATGAGACATCCCTAATAAAAATAATTCCACTAGTTAGAACCCTAATCAAGGTGGAGTTCGAGGCAGGTTCTATTGGTGGAATTTGGGCAAAGCCTGTGCCTTCTGTAAGCATACTCTGAATTTTGGAATGGGTGGCAGGGGGGAAATCCCAAACCAAAAAAACAACACAACAGTTTGGGGGAACAACTGGAACTTTTGTCTCCTTTCTGCTTCTCCCTCAGGAGTAGGAATATTGATCACAGAGCTTTGTTTGGCACCTGTACTGATACCTGCTCCCCAAAGCTGTACAACTTGGCAAGAAAGCTCACAGAAAATTCAGGTTTTATCTGTCTTCAGAGCTGCAGTGCAGCTGCTGTAATCCCATCAGGTGTGTTCCTTCAAAAGGCTATAATCTCTAGTTTCTGCCACAAGTACCTAAATGGGAAAAACTCATCTCCAGAGGGAACATGACTTGCTAGGTCAGTCCAAGAGCCAGAGCCTGTTAGTGACTTGCACTTCCTGGGGGTAGAACAGCATTCAAAAGCGGCCCTGTGGGGAGAGGGCTGTGTGTGGAAATGTAGAAGATATATTCTACATAAAAAACCCATTGCACTTAAGTGTTATTAATAAGACAGGGCTGGGAACTCCCAGAGCTCCACCAGTATCGGCCTGGCTTTCATCCTGCCCTTGCTGCATCAGGGGCTCTGTTTATGGGGAGCTCTCCCAGCCAGGGGCTACAGAGGCAGCATGTTGAGATGTTCCAAGGACAGCTGTTACAAAGGCACAGCTCTCTCCTCCAGCGTGCAGTGCTCATTTCAAACTCTAAAGAACTCTGGAATGAAGGCTTCTGTATTTTTAAATTATTTTGATTTCTTCCCCAAGTGCCACAAGAGCATGTACGCAGCAGCATTCATGTATTTCAAGATTTATTTCCTTGCTAAATCAGCGCTGTTGCGTTCCTGGGAGAATGCCCTTGGGGGGAAATTCTCATCCCTCAGCCCACGCTGTTTCACTTCACAGCAGCACGCTGGCATGTTGATCAAAGACAGGGCAAATTACAGCTCAGATTTCCTGTCTGTGGTTTTGAACAACAAACTCCACGGAGTGTTAAAATTGTGAACTGACAAATTCCAGCTTCAGTAATCCCTGGTCAAATACCCTTCTGGAATCCCCCGCCCCATTTTCACTGTGGTGCCCTGAGCATCACCCGACTTCAGGGTAAGCCGCGGGCTGGAACCACACGGTTCAACGTGTCCTTCAGCAGCACTGGGTGATAAAAGCCATCATGTTTCTGGGTTCCTGCAAAGGCTGGTGTGAGCTGGGAACTGCCAGCAGGAGTGATGTTGGCCAGAGGCTCTCAGAGCCCCAGCTAAAGGAATGGCTGGTTGGTGCAGTAGGAGGAAAACACAAGTTGTGGAAATAGTGAATCTCTGGGTGAGAGCGGGACCCAAGGGATCCAAAGGACTGTGTGGGGCTGGTGATGCCCTGCCCTCAGGGATGGTAGGCAGGGCTCAGCGTGACCTGCTGCTCCTGCCAGGATGGGGGAATGGTAGGGCCTGGCGGGCAGTGAACTTTCGAAACACTCGTGTATGCCAAGCTCCTGAAGGAAAAAGGTCAAGCAAACAGACCATACCAGCTTTCCCAGAGCTCAACAACAGGTCACTGGCTGATTTCTCAGCAACTAAAAAGCACAATTCTTTTTGGCTGGGGGAGGGTGAGAATCAATCTGCTCCTGAAAGCTCATGCCTTTCTCTGCCTTCACTTTGACCCTCTCCTGAGTGACCTGATTTAGCCTGCCCATCCCTTATTCCTAAAAACTATTCTGTTCTCTCACCAGTGCTTTCTGAAATCCAGGTTCTTCTTCTAGCAGCTGTCCACGTAAACCCTGCCCAGGGAAACAATCCGACTCTCTCTGGCCCACACCACCCGGTGAGGGTTACACACACCTCACCCCTCACCTCTTTCTGTGCCTTGCCAGGAGTGCCAGGGGCACCATCTCCAGCAGAAACAAAAAAATCAGAATAAGTGAATCTTTCTTCTTACCAATGGGGTGCCCAAACAAAGCTGTCTGTAGCTATGCCCTCAGAACCACTCAGTGCTTCCAATGGGAATAACGAGGTGTGCATGAAGGGGTTTGCCAGCTCTGTTTTATCCAGTTTTGCTGTCTGGCTTCCCTGCTTCTTCCAAGCAAACCAATGCAGGTAACGAGAGCCAGTAACATGGCAACTTTTCACAGGAACAGGCTTGCCAGAGCCAGATCTTCCTCCCCCCTGTCAGAAAGCTGTTTGTCTGAGGAATCCATGCATCTGGCACCGAATTTCCATCACAGCACTACAACTGTGGGGAATCACAGAGACATTGGCACCTCATCTGAAGAGACAGTATTTGTTTTCCTTGTTTAGAACTATAAATAGTCAATAGAGGACTCTCGTTCAAGCAGTATTGATGATTGAAATAAACCAGGCACAGAGACACAGCCAAAAATTGGACTTGTGCTCCAAAGCCAGACCAACTCTTGCTTCAGAAGCCCAAGTTCCAAAAAGGCAAGGCAAAAAGTAAGGCAAACTGGCCCTGAAGGGACACTGACACGCCAGGTGTCCCTGCTTGACCTCAGAACTGTTTGCCTAGGTCACTGAAGTGGAATGTTTCTATAAACACTTTGAGCTCTGCTGTGGTTTGAGCAGCTGACTTCCTCCTTCCCCCGAGACCCACCAAGGGGCCTGAGAGCACCCTGCTTGAGCAACCCCCTGACAGCACCAGGGTGCTCTTGAAGGGCAGGTGCAGGGCCTTTATATTTAGCACACTGGAAGTGCTGCTTTGCCACCTTGTCACCGGAGCTCTCCTGCATTTGAACCTCCCCTGGGGCTGAAGAAGTAAATGACTACAGCGGTTCACTCCCTGGGTGAACGGTGCCTCTGCCACAACAGGAGGGGAAAGGCTGCGTCTTTCTGCCCTGATCTTTTGACAAAGAAGAGAGAGGGAGAGACACAACATTGCTTGGTTTGTGTTTTTAAGAATAATTGCCAGCCCCTTCTTGGAGAAGACATTTGAGACTGGTAGGAATAAAAGGTGGGGGAAAACTTGTGGAAGGAAAAAGGGAGACAGAAATGCGTTGCCACAATGGACACTTGCCAAAAAGACCATGATGCTGGGTAGGTTCCCAAGTGCACAAGTTCTGGCATTTCCCCCTCAAATCCTGTTCCTGCCAGTAGAATTTCCCTCAAAATCAACTGCCATGTCCTGCAAGCCAAGGTCATACAATCATATAATTGTTTGGGTTCGAAGCAATATTAAAAACCTGCTGAAAATCGTGTCCTTGAGCTAGAGGAGAACACGTGAGTGTGGGAAGAGGATCTAACACGGGTAAGTGACAGGAAGATAGAGGGCAACTCCCCCCAAACCCAATACCTTGCTGTGGTTTTTAATAACAAACTGCACCATATTGTGTTTCTTTGCCCACTCTTGGCCACGCACATGCCAAATTAACCACCCCAAGCTGCCAAACCCTTCCTTAGTTAATACCAGTCAGAGCCACGCAGAAACAACATTATTTAGGTGGCGTAGACACGACCCCATGGCTAATCCTCAGCTGAGTGCTGAGTCCCAGGGCTTCCTCTGAAGACTCAGTTCTTTACGACTGCCCTGGGGCACATTTTCCCTTGGAGCCTTTCCTTGCACAGCCTGTCTGGGAAAGGGATAGAGCACTGTTGTGTGAAACACTCCACAGCTTCCCCACCACCTTACTGGATACCTCCCAATAGGTGTTAGCCATCTGCAAGGTGATATTTCAGTCTCTCTGGACTTTTCTCCCTATTCCCCCAGGTGACTGCAAGCTCCCTTTTCTATGCCCAATGCATCCCTATTAATTAATAGTCAGTAATTCTGGGATTTTGCTAGTAATGTTCTTGAATCTACAAAGGCTTTGAGAGGAAACAGGTCCGAAGCTGACTCGCCCAAGATGAGACAGAATTTGCAGCAGTGCTTCCTACGGTCTCCAGTAAATGAGAGTTGCTAATTGTTTATTAATTGTTTATTCCTCCTAAAGTCCTGTTTCTCTTGGCTCTCAGGGGATTAGCCTGCAGCAGACTCCAGTCTAGACTCGAATTTTTGGTTCTTACCCATCTGCTTAACAGTTCTTTAGTGATACCTGTATTCCCTCTTAGTGATCTTCTTACAAGGTATGACAGGTTGGCACAAGCACAGGTCCAAGTCCTGGGCCAGCATTTGAGCTCCATGAACTTTGAGCATGGCTTTTATCTGTGAGGGGCACTGAAGCACAAGCAGATAAACCTCCAGCCAGGGAGTTCAAAGTTAACACTGCCAGCTGGGTCAGGATCTCAGCTGCACAGGCATGTCTCCTGTATTTGTTAGATACTGAGACATGTTCTTTCCCCCTGAAACTCCTTCTTTCCCTCAGGTTTTCAGTTTGAAGAGTCAGGTGATTCCTACCCTGGGGTTCCCATCCTCTGCAAAATGCTGTGCCCTCCTACAAAGGAGCTCAAAGGGGAGTGCTCATAGTGGGAGAGTTATCTGTGCCCCTTGTCTTGTCATTGTGTCTCTGAAAAATGAACATTTCCTTCAGAGCTGCTCAGGCCTGAGGGAGGTGAGCCATAACCCTCCTTTTACTGTGTGAGCCTTTACACGGGCATTAATTAGAATATCAGTTATTCTCTGACCTTCATTTCCCTTATCCCACCCAACTGTGCATTCCCATCCGTGCTGCTGTGACCAGCAGCATTCCCAGTTTCTCCAGACTGATGTTGACCCAGCTGGGCTGTGTAAAAGGGGCATATCTGAGGCCCTGTTTCATGGTGACAGCGACATAAGAGGACCTTAATTTCAAACATTAAGGACTGATCCAGTTACATCTTCGTCTGGACATTCTCCTTGGCACAAAGGCAGTGTGATGCCAAAGTGCCACAGGGAGTGGCTGTCAGAGATGGAGTGTGGCAGCCTCTGCTGCTCCACCTGGACTGCCAGGCTTCTTCAGCCGTGCAATGGGATTAGAGAAGTAAATGGTTGCTCATGGGCTCCTTCCTTTGATGCTAATGTGGCTGTTGGTTGGGTAAACCCTCAGTGAGGATCACGATCCCCTGCAGCAAAAAGTCCTCCTTTTCCTCCTGGCGGGCTTGCAGTGGGAAAGGAGCACCAGGAAACGGCAGGAAAGCACCTGGGACCATTTTGCCAGGGAGAGGCAAAAGCAAAGTGAGGCATTTGGAGAAGGCCCGCAAGCTGTGAGTGTTCCAGCTCCGTGTGGGGAATGTGCCGGGGGAGATGTACCCCAAACCATGGCCCCAAAGCTCAGAAAAGATGTCGCAGATGAAGGAGGACATGGGGGAACCAGCATCACGTCCCTCTGCAGTTCATCCCCAGATGGATGGAAGGGGCAGTGAGGTGAGCACAGTCTCTGTGTGCACAGGTACACACATACATGCTACGCTGCTGGCGCTACACCTCTGGTTTTAGAACACTGGACAGCTACCCTGGCAATAATACTGAATGATTCCATCACATCTCTTCCCTTTGAAAGGAAAATTTAAAAATCATAACATTTGACATCCTTGATTGCATCCCAAATCACCAGCCTAATTAAGAGTCTGAACAACAGCTCAAGGAAACCAAAGGAAATTCGGTGTTACTTGTGGACAATGACTGCCCAGAAAATGGAACAGGCACCAAGGAACAAGTGAGATGGAAAGAATCTGATCCTCCTCATTAAACTGCTCACTCTTCAACAACAGATGGTGTGTTTGCAAGTGTTTGCTGTTAAGAAAGTCAGGGCCCTGGACCAAAGAGAAAATGTAAGCCACATTTAACTACTTGCATATGTTGACTTTTGGAATCATTTCCAGCCAGATACAATGTCAGACATCTATACACTGACCCATCGGTTCTGTTTGCCCATGCTCTTTCATTTGTCTGTCATTATGGTTGTCCTGTGACCCCACACGACAGCAAAATGTACAGTATTGTTTTAAGATAAATAGCAAACCAAGCTCAAACAACTACTTAAAAGAAAGGAGAACTGCAGCTCATGGAAGGTTTTGTATAGCAGAGATGTTTTAACACAGGCAGGAGGCAACAATTACTACGTCTGCCTCAAACACTGTTCAAATGACTGTGCCAAATTGCATCATTCAGAACTTATTTTACTGTGTTGCCTGTCTGTTTCAGGTTGATGGAGGTTTTTTTAAACCTCAACTGCAATTTTCTAAGAATGATGCTAAGGAAAAATACGTTGTTGTGCAATCCTAAAAGATCTTGCCTATGCAATCCCCTCGTATGTGTGCCATCCAGATCATGCAGATACCTATGTATCCGTATATATATATATATTTATTCCATTGTGGTTATTTTTCTTCCTACCCTGCCTCATTCAAACGGCTCTGACTTGGAAAACACACCAGTGTCAGGGAGGGAGAAGAAAAACGGCTTTCTGCTTAAAGCAGCAATTCTCCGTGCTGCAGAGCTGGATTTGAATTCTGCTTTTCCATGGTATTCCCACACGATGCCAGCTGTGTGATGGAGGATGCTTTTCCCAGCTGGTTGTTAAAGCACATTCACACCGCAGAGGGGTGTCCAGAACCTGCAGGACAGCTTCTCTCCCCTCCCACCTGCAGCAGGCCAGCCCTGTGCTGCCTGGCCCGAGTTCCACCCCGTGCCTTCTCCTGCCACAGACCCTGCTCTGCTGACATGCAGAGACACAAACTGCCTTTTGTAACTGGATTTTCAGTCAGATCACATGTCAGCCAGTGCTCTAATCACTGGGCTCTTTGATTTAAGCATGTATGTCAAGATTAATTCCACCCCTGCAGTACATTTTGTCATATCTTTGCATTAGGCATTTCTTCTGTATATTTTCTGCTGATGGCATCAGATCCTTCTGTCTTTGCTTCACTGAGCTGAACTCCCTCTGCAAACCATCACATCCTGAACCCCCACCAGTGTCAGAGGTTCTAATGGGCAAAACTGATGCTTTGCCAAGGCTGTGTTAGTACAATTTACTCCAGAGCTTGGACCATACACCACCTGCAGTCATCAACAAAATATATTTGTATTTAATATTAGATGAATCCCAAAAGGACTCCTGAAATTATAAAAAAATAAAAATCACCCATGCACTTCCTTACTGGAAGCAGCAAAATTCTTTCCATTAAAATGCAGCATTAAATCTCACTCTTCTATTCCACTGCGAAGCAACAGGAAAATGATCTCGCAGGCAGCATTTTTCCCAGGATTTTTGGAAGCAGCTCGGCAGCCTTCCCCCTGTCACCGCTGCTGTCAAATTGGCACTGTGCATACCTTGAAGAGCTGCGCAGTGCACAGTCACAGATCCCACAGGGATTTATCCAGCAGGCTTAGTGTCATTAGCCCCCGCTGCAGACAGGCTGCGGTGCTGACTGAGCGCAGAGCTTGACAGGGGTCATCCAAGGTAGCAGAGAGCTCGCAGGGGAGCCCAGCTTTCAGCACAGCCCCTCCTGCTCTGAGCCTCGCTGGGTGAGCAGCTCGGCTGCGGCGCGCTCTTGCTCCCATCTCCTTTGGCCTTCCACTCTTTCTGTCGAGAATGCATCCGTGCGTCATTAAAAACCCCCAAAAAACCCCAACCAAACGTTTTCTCAGGCGTGTTGTTGCCTGTTTGCTGACCCCAAAAAAAAGCTACCTGTCACTTTGCGGAGGCACTGCCAAATCTCAGCGTGGCTGATTTTAATGCCTGCGGTAACCGCGTTAACGTGTTTGCTGAGCAAGCTCTCCTAGCCTGTGCTGACCGCTTGGAATTCAAAATTAGCACAGCAATTACGTTTCGCAGGCCACCGGTCCATGGGAAATTTCACCTCGTGAATTTACATGTTCTGAAATAGGTCAGAGAAGCAGATGGCTTTGAAAGAAGAAGTGAAATAAAAAGGGCTGCCAGTCAAGTCCCCTGTTTTGCTTATTAGATTAAGCCCTTTACTATAGGGTGAGTGCTCACATCCAGTCAGGTGGTTCAGTGGCGCTGAGTGAACCATCTCTGGAATTTTCCTGGAGGGTATTTTCTGAGCAGCTTCCAGGAGTATTAATCCTGGAAGCAGGGAAGAAGCACAGGCTTGCTATTCACCACAGCTCCATCAGGGAGCTGGAAAAGAGCAGCAGATGAGCCTGACATCTGAAAGTCTAAGGGCAGAAGACAAACAGTTTCCTATTGCCACGATGCTGAAGTTGTAATTAAACAGAGGTGTTGGCAACTGCGAGATCTGTCAGATAACTGAGCAAACACATCTCTGGGGAAGCAACCTTGGCCTGAGGTATTTTTCTCACTTCTGTGGACACAAGGAGAAGTATCAACATCCCTACTCAAGCCTTTCTTTGATTATAATTTCACTCTGAGTAATTAAAGGCAGTCTCAGTCAGCTAAAGTCCCTCAAGGAAGAGGAACAGAAGCGTACTGTGTCCCTCCAGTGTATCAGCACATTATGGTATTTTCCCACATATTATGGCAGGGTGAAAAATAAATAAAAGCACTGCAGAGACACACAACCTACTTCTGTGAGTGCTTTCATGCTGTGTGCTGTCTGGGTTTGCCTCTTTCTGGCTTTCTGTTTTCTCTTTTACTTGCCTTCCTTCCTACGTCCCCACAAACACTTGGTTTATTTCTCAGTTTAATAGCATCAACAGAAAAAAGAAGGGAATTGCTTTAATGACCAGCTTTATTTTTGGAAGAAGCCAACAGTCATGCATAAGCCAACTTGTATGTGGAGTCTCTTGCTCAGTGAAGAGGCAGCACCATCTGGAAACCTGTCATGATGCCTCTTTATATCATTTCTCCACTATGAAATGTATGCGCACAACCGTGGCATGGCCACAGTATCTGTGCAGGAATACAACTCAGGGATACCTGGAGACAACCCCTGGGCTCCTGGTAGGAAGGTGCAAGTCCTTTCCACGTGTGCTGAAAGAGAACTTCTGCTGGCTTTTGGCTGCAGCTTATTAGGTGGCTGAGCAGGTCGTTCAGAGGTACTTAAGTATGAAAAACTAAGAATTTAGTTTCCTGTGTGATAAATTTACCTGGGTGTCCAATGCTGTAAAGTCTGGAGGAGAAAAACCTCCAGGCAGGAACTTTTCCTGCTGCCTGTATGTGACAGACAGGGCTCAGTGAACCAGGTTCCCATGAAAAAAGCCTAACCCAAGAACTGAGTTTTGTTCACGAGCCAGAAAGCAATCAGCAGCAACACTGGTGCCTTCTCTGAGGAAATGAGATCCACCATCTAAGCTGACCACCTGGAAGAGGTCTGAATGCAATGCTTGCCCAGCTCTGCCCACGAGCAGCACCTCAGACACACCAAACCTCAGCCAAAGAGAGTCAGTCGGCTTTCCAGTACTTACAGGGGGCTTATAAAAGAGGGAGAGAGAGACTGTTTACACAGACTGTAATAGGACAAGGGGAAATGGTTTTAAACTAAAAGAGGAGAGATTGAGATTACATGTCTGGAAGAAATTGTTCCCTGGGAGGGTGGGGAGGTGCTGGCACAAATTGCCCAGGGAAGTTGTGGATGCCCCATCCCTGGAAGTGTCCAGGGGCAGGTTGGACAGGGCTTGGAACAACCTGGGCTAGTGGAAGGTGTTGGAACTGGATGGTCTTTAAGGTCTCTTCCAGCCCAAGCCATTCTGGGAGTCTCTGATGCAATGAAAGGCCTGGGGCTTTTGTGCATGCTGGTTTATCTGTGCTCTAATTTTATGCTTAGCTTTGCAAAAATCAAGAACTGATTATTTATTTATAATTAATGGGGTTTTTTTTCCTCAACATTAAGCAATGAATTTCTTAATGGCATTCAAATCAAGTGTACATTGAAATGGAAATGGAGGATTATTTTAATAAATATATCAATAATCCTTGTTAGTGAAACCTAGAGTCTAGCCTTGTTTGACAATCCACTCACAGTGTATGTTTTCTTGTTTTGTTATTTTGACTCCCATTTCATTTATATCTTTTTTAAAAATAGTGTATCAATGCACAAAGAATGTATCCATGTCAAATAATTAAATCATGAGGCTGATACGAATTGCAGAACAATAGGATGCCTTGAGCAGTTCACCTTATCATCAGCCTTGAAGTGTGGCTGAAAACATCTTACAAAATTCCCAACCAAAGTTATCTAGGAAAAATGTGACATCACGCTGTCAGAAAAGCCATGTAAAGAAAAACTAAAAGGGCAAGAAAAAAGGAAAAAAAAAATCAAAGGCATCTGATGTTGCATCTCAGATTCTTCTGCCCTCATAATTGTTTTTGGTGGACTGTGACTACATTGTTCTTAAATATTTTGAAGACCTAAATTCTTCCATACAACAGAAAGGCAAATAAGACCATAATAATTATTCATGCTGTGCAATCATTTCTATATTTAACACTGTAGCTAGAGCAGATTAGGAAAATATATAGATTTGTTTTAGCCCTTTTTTTTGAGTCTATTTCTACAGTCTGTTATTCCAGCCCAGTGATTTTTTGGCAGAGAGAGGCCAGGTAGGTTTGGATCTGCCCTCTCTCCTACAGAACCAGCTTGCAGCAGACAACCCATGACAGCCCCAGCACCCCAACCCCTCACGGGTGGTTGTCATCTCATGAGAATGGGACCAGACCAGCGGGTTTGAAGCCATCTGCATTCTCGTGAGAACAAACAGAGGAGGCTTCAAATGAGATTGCCCTCAAAGATACTCAGATGCTTTGACACTATTAAAAAGTCTTAGGTATCACTGGCAGCGCCTATAAGACACTTCCTTGAGAAACCAGTAAGAGCTTGGAAGAAGAGAGACAATTTGCAGGAAGTTGCTGTTTTAAGGGTTTGTGCAAACTGGAATGGCTCTACATCCACAGCTGGTGTGGGTCAGCCAGGCTTTTGCTACAGGTCCAGAGGTCTGGCTCAAAACTTGTGTGGACGAGCTATAAGCAGTTCCTTTAGGTGGTAAATCATAAGCAGCTCAACATGGTGTTATCAACATCTCTATCTGCCACTGCAGAACTAGCTCACCGTGACCACTTGGCCTGATGTGTGCAGGAGGTGCCTTCTCCATGCTTTCTGTGTTCAGAATAAGGACAGGAAGACAGAACAAGAAGCAGCTCTGATGCTCGAAGCACAGAGCAATCACAGGCACACAAAAGTAATTTGTACGGCAAATAAATCCCCCAGTCTCCTACTGCAGAGTGAGAGAAACACTGAAGGTCTGAAGCACACCCAGCACAGTGCTCTGTCCCCAAAAAGTATTCGAATGGAGCACGTGCAAGACACAGGACAATAAATGCTTTTCCAAGAGAAATCCAATGCTTAATACAAACAAAGTAACACCAAACAGGAGCTGCTTTCACTCAGCCTACTCCCCAAAATGGGAACTGCCTTTGCCAAATAGCTTAGACTGCAAAACAGCTGGGTGAAGAGGTGGCAAAATTCTGGTCTACTGATGGATCTGAGAAGGCAGGGACACAGTCAGGCACCGTTGATTCAGCCAGGTATCAGAGTTCAAGCCACACTGACCTCTTTACTGCCCAGAGTTCAGCCCCAGCAAGGCTGGCACCAGTGGTCTGGGAAGGCAAAGGTCATGGCTGATGAGGCCTCACTCTGCAGCAATGCAATTTCTAGGGTTTCTAGCCCAGATTTTACAGGCCTCCCTGCATAGCAGTGACAGTGCTAACTGCTAATTTATTTATAACAAATTCCTAATTTATTTTTGGCTCTCAAATGTCATAGAGAAAGCAGGAATCAGTCAGTCAGCAAGACTGACACACAGCAAGTATCTCCAGGGAAGAGAGCGATCTGTACCATTGCTATTGACTTCACTTGGCAGTCTAGGCTGCTTTTCCCCCTTCTGTCTTTTGCACAAGTTGCATCTAGAGCTTGAATTCATCTGGTTTCATGCAGGGTGCCACCTGATCATCCCCAGCCATGTGGTTTGAAGCTCTCTGATGGACAGGTCATAGGTCCAGGGCCTCATATCCTCACTGAGAGCTGGAGCGTGTTTGATGCTTATCTGGAGTGGAGTCTTTGGTGCAGTTCCTTTCAAAGGAAGCCAAGGAATTTTGTGGACCAGAAATGAGAAGGACCAGGGGGTTCATTTGAACACTGTGCTACTGTACCATATCAACGTTCAGCTGTAGATGCAGCCGTATGTTACTACCACACAGACTAATTATGTAGGTGTTCACATTGTTCAACCTCACCTGCAAGAGGAAATAACAAAAAAGGACTCTGATTAAGGACTGTGCTCTTTGGAGATGTCTTTTTGTTCCCCAGATAAAACCTGTGACATGGGTGATTGGGAAATACCATGGAGAAGCCTGAAGGAATGAAATCTAGAAAAAGCATGGAATTTACCCTAGTAATAAAGGATTCAAGAATCTCTCTGGAGCTTCTTGTAGAAAATGAATATTAATGGATTTGGGGAATTTCATTGTGTTTCACGGTCTGCAGCCTGTTTGTGGGAAGTGCTTGCTCTAGAGGGAGTTAAGGGCTAGAGACAAGTGAATGGGATACCAATCCCTTCCTTTGAGAACCCACCAAGGACTGTCACAGCTGCATGTTCCCAAACAACACAGGTATTTTTTCACACAGGATGCGGACCAAAGAGGCACATCCACCCCCACCTTCTTAAAATGAAGCTACAGCCTCCATCTCACATTAGTCCAGAAGAACAAAAAAGTCACTTATTTCCTTCTCCTTGAGGGTGTCCAGAACCTGGAGGAGTTAAAGCACTAAGGGCATGAAACAGCCTTTTAAGGTATTTTTGTGATCACAGAACTTATACACTTAAGGCTCTAAACAGATTCAAGAAACGCTGTGCTCTTCAGTGGGTTGCCATTTCAAACAGGTTTTACTCAGCAGGTCTAAGACCTTATGAGTCATTTCCCTGGCTCCTTATTCCCTGACCTAGGTCTGAAAATAAATATTTCCCCTGCTCGCCACTCCAAGACAAAACGCAGGAGTGCCACAGAACTTTCCAGCTCCTCCTGCCTGTATTTCTGATTTGTATGGGGAGGAGCAGGTCTATTGTCCTCTGCTGTTTACTTTCTTCTGTGTTCTCATTACAGCTGGACATACTCTGAAATGGGATGGGCTCAGCAGAAATCCTATTAAAAAGTCCAGTCCTAAAGATTTCCACGCATTTTTCTCCCCCCCAATTTCTCAAATCTTTGGTGAAAAGCATAAAAAGACAGAAACAAAAGAGCTTTAGTAGATGAACACAAAATTTCCCCTTGATAAACCATTTGGCTTTCAGATTCTTTGCAACCTCAGTACAAAATCTACCAATAATAAGATGCTTCCTTCTTAAACTGCCCCTGCTGGTGTTTTAAAATGTTATTTGTTTAACAAGAAACCATCTTTAGAATGACACTATCACCTGAGTCTTTCATCACATTTTCACTTGTGTCCCATCCCAGAACAGCAGTTGGGTGAGCAGCATATTTCAATTCTGTTTCTGAGGTGGGGTCTTATATATTTTATTTCCCATGGGAATTCAGACATTCTTGAACATAAAGGCTTGTGTTTTTTGAAACATCAGTTATCAGAATCTGTGTTTCCTCAGCCTGCTCCTCACCCAAGCGTCCCAGCAGCTGATTCCTCACCTGGCTGGTTTCCCATACAACCCTCTTGGAAAGAAGGGGAAGTGCCTGGCTGGCAAAGAGAGGGAGAAGGCAGGTATTGCACAAAGAACTCTGAAATTTTGTTCCAGAATAAGAGGAGACAGATGAGTTTTCAAAATCTCCATTTCTCTCATCACAGAGAAAATCCTGTTCCCTCCTGTGTTATAGAGATTGTCTGTAAAAAGGCTCCCTAATGGCTAACTGACCTCTGCAAAAAAAAAGCAATTTATTTTGGAGAGGGATTTTGTCCGTGTTGCTGTGTTAGCTTGGGGTCTCAGTCCTGCTAAGCCCCAAATCCCCACTGCCCATGCTGCTCACCCCGCTGCTTATGGCCTGCATCTCCCCAGCTGGCCCTGCAGGCAGCAACACAGGTATAAAAGAACTTTGCTCCTCTGTTATTTCCTCTTTATAACTCAAGTCTTTCCTCTGGCTCTCAAAGAAGCCTGCAGTGCTGCTGGACAGGCACTATTTGGGGTGCTCTGCCTTTGATGTGTCTTTGCAGGTCATTTATATGAGTGTTCCTGGCTCTTGTGTGCTCTTGGACACGACACTGGTGTGCTAAGGGGCTCAGACTTCAGGCTGGCTTTTTATGCCACAGAAGAGAAAGAAAGCTCAAAACAAAGCTCCAGGTAAAACCATGTAATCCAGCATGTGGAGAAGGGGGAAGGATAAATGGCTGAAATCAATGACCTTTCCAACTAAATTCCAATGCTCAGCAGTTTCTGCTGTGCTGTTAAGAGTAGATGAGGACAGGCAGGAGGCTGGGCAGGAGTGATGAGTCCATCATTCCAGGCTGTGGTGAATACCATGCGAGTCCTCTATCCCTGTGCCATCCCCAGCTGGCTCCTGAGGCTGTAGACAGCCTGAATTTCATCTCCACTCTTCCACAGCAACTAAATACACTTTTGTAACACTCCAGATCCCCAAATATCCATTTTAGAGCCAAATTTCTGAGCGCTTATGTCCTTTTTCTTTAGAGGGCCTAACATGGCACACTGCCTGATGAAGGCAATTATGCTTTGCAAAATGAATATATAAAGCTGGCTCTGATACAATTGTGGTTTATACACAGTGAGCAGCTCTGCACGATTGTTACTGGCATGATGTTGAACTTTGAAGTTCTGGCTTTGCCCTAATCTGCCCTTTTACCTCATGGCAATTCCTTCTCTCATCTTGCTTTTTCTCTTCTTCAATTCTCTGTTAGTTTCATTTGGACTAACAAGATTTCAGGCAAATGCTGTCTCTTATTATATGTTTGTGACATGAGCCCCTCAGCTGAACTGCTGTCCTTACGAGCTATTATAATAGCAATAAGAGTGAAAATTAGAGTATTTGTCCACCATGAAGACACCAGTGGTAAATCCAGTTAATGAACTTTAATGCTCCTCATACCTACAAGTCAGTGTTGCTTCAGAATTGTGACCTACACCAAGGCAGTTTTAATGAGCCCATCCTGGCACAACCAATTTTCCTCCAAACTCGCCAGCCACCAGGTCTTTTCCTGTCAGGATGCACCCTGCTGGTACCCAGCAACATCTCCTGAGTTGCACATGACATCAGCTGCCTGGGAACGAGCAGAATTGCATCTCTCTAATCCTCCAAGCTTGCTTGAACAGATTTGCTGGCACCACGCCTGTGCTAGAGGACAGGAACATTTAAAAGCACGTAATTTTTTTGGCTCGTTGAAATCATTCTGTTGCCCTGTTTTTCCATTGCCATTCAGCCTGATTTGCAAGCAATTTTCTCAATGGAGCCCTTCACAGAGGTTGGGAGTATGATGTTCTCAATGCTGCATTCTAGCCATAAGCCTTACTGGTGTGTTGGTTTATTTCCTGGCACTGTCACCCTGCAAGAACCTCTCACCTTCCCAGGTTTTGGCACCAAACACTTCCTACTTAGTCATCAGATGCCCAGGGAAGCTTACTTCATTCAGACAGATTCCCTGCTTCTTTTTCCTAGCTCACTTTCAGGATTCGTTTCTGCTTGTTAATGCAAGCCTCCGAGCATGCTGCTGCTGTGCATTTTTAAACACTTACCCAAATGTCATCTCTATTATTTCCAAACTCTCAGACTCTTTGGGGATAGCTTAGATGCAAATGAGCTGTCAAAGAAAGATTACTTGAACCAACATTCAGAATGACAAAAGGCTTACAGACTGCATGCACAGCACACGGCTCCCAGCTTCCCAGCCAGCCGTTATTTGCCAAAACCAAGGGTTTATGCACAACCCAAAAACCCTCTCAGCTTTGTTACAACGGGGCAGTTATTCTCCATTGAAAAATTTAAACCTCTTGGATCTAGGAAAACTCTGATTTCCATAGCTTCTCAGATGCTGCTCGGCCGCTCGCTCAACCCACCCGTTCTTTGGACCTGAAGAATGAGGGCCTGCTGTCCTGTGCATGGTGCAGCTGGTTCTCCCTGTCACACACTTTTCTGGGGATGGTGGATCAAAAGCAAATCTGCACTCACCTTCCCCTGGGCAGCAGTCTGAGAAACAGAGCATGTTGCTCTGACAGAACAAATCGGGGCCCCTCTCTCAAAATGAAGGCCCACAGCCATGGAGGAGCATGGTGTGATCCCTTCCAGCTCAGAACAGTCTGTGATTCCGGGATCCAGGAGGCTCCCTGGGGGGATGCAATGCAGCCACTGAAAGCAAAGGCACCCTTTGGTGAAGCCCAGCTTCCTAACTGCAGATGGCACCCCTGATTTTGCTAAGGTGACACACATTTTGCTGAAGGGCTGATTTCCTCAGCAGGAAATAAGGGAGCCCCAGAGAGTGAGGAATTCAAACCAAACCCTGACCTGTTTTAACACTGTCTCAGTGTCATACACACGAGATATGTACACTCGTGCACTCCTTAAAACGGGACAGGCAGCCAAATTCATCTCTCATACAACTACTGACATCCACAGACGGCCCCCTGTGTTAGAACAGCAGCTGTCACAATTTGTTCCCTGAATAATATTTAGCCAAAATCAAACCCAGACAGAGATAGCAGGTACTTTGCAGATATTCTGGGCCTGCAATAAGCATTGAGCAAGTGCAGGGGTGGACAAGATATGCTTAGTTCTGATCTCCTGTCTCCTCCCTCCCCACACTGGCAGTGCTCCAAGTTATGACTTTTTCAGCAAGATAGCCAAATACAGTTTTAAAAGGAAATACATACATTGCACTTTTCATCTCAAGAGCCTGGGAAGTGCAGCTGGGCGTTAATTAATCAGCACAACAGCTCTGTGAGTTAAAGGAGTATTTTTATCCCCTGTGTGGAAACTGAGGCATGAGGAAGTGGAGTATCCTGTGAAAGGTCAAAAAAGAAGTTCATCACAAGAGAAAATAATTTGCCTGATCAGTGATAACTGTGGGCTAAGAGATACTCCATGTAATTGATGAAGATGAGTTCTGTGTTTTCCATGGTTTATTCCTGCCGAGAGAGGCTTTTTGCCCACAAACTGCTGAACCAAGACTGAATGTTAATCAGTGTGTCATACCAGCTTGGTCCTCAGCCTAAACCTGCAGTCTGTAACCACTGCCAGCACATTTTTTAGCTTTATGGCTTAAGGGCTTCAGGTTTCAAAACAGCCACGACTTCAGAGATAACACCAAAAAAATATTGCAGCGTGGTCAAATTTGCATGCCATATACTGCTGTCTTGCAGGGAATTATTACTCACTGGATCAAAGGGAGTCTTGTGTCAACTGCTGATCTGTTGTTCACAGCACATGAAAAGGGAAGAGTATTGTTTTCATACATATGCCACTATCCTTCAGTGTCTGCAGTGGGGGAACTCTTAATATGTCCAAGGTTATGGATTCCTTTTCATGTCTGATATAGGGCTAGACTGGCGTGTGTACCAGAATTGCCTCTCTGCCTGGCACCTTACTTTGCCATCTGCCTCTCGTTTTGAGCAGTGTCTTCCTACTGGTTCCTTGTGCCCTTACCTCTACACCTCCTGACTCAGAATAAAAACTGATTTATTCTCTATTAGTTCGGTGGTGTGCCAGGAATGGGATCCCTGGGCCCACTGCTATCCTTGCTGTCACTAGCAAAGCATCCCGAGAGGTCGGGGAGGGGATGGGGACTGCATTTCTGTGGCTCCACCATGTGGGATGGAAGCCTCTCCCTGAGCAGAGCTGCCAGCTAAGGGGGAGCACACAGAAGTCACAGTCCCCTCAACGTGCCTGGTTAAATTTTCTCCCTCAAGAATGATTCATGCTGACCTAGAAAATGTAACAGAAATGGATATGTCGGTTACCAGGTTACTGCTGTGCCTTGCAAAATCGAGGCAAGCTCTTTCCCAAGGGATGAACTTGCACTTCCTGCCCCCAGTGACAGTGTCCTCTGAAGCACTGGGGTAACTGCAGTTTAAGTGGATTTAGTCACAGCACAGTTGACACTGCCCAGAGGGTGAAAAAGGCGTCTGTGGAAATAAAAAGGCCCTTCTGCATAAAATTCCAAAAAGATTTCTGCGGGAGCTTAGGCTACATCTCTCCAGCTGAGCATTGGGGAAAAGTCACAGTGGGCTCTCAGCACCCCCAGAAACATGTCCAGCCTCACCGCCAAATCTAAACCCAACATTTTTGTGTGCTGTTTGGAACAGAATAGCAGAATTTTATCTTTAAAGACAGAGGAAATGCATTGGGCCCCGTGGCAGTGGTTATTGCTGGCTTTAGTATCAGATTGTCACCAGTGGAGAAGGCTCTGCCCATATTCCCAGGCAACCTGAAACAACAACCAGGAGGATTGTGAAGTTTGCCCATTTCCTTACAAAGTAATGACAACTCTGAGACTCAAAAGGGACATTACAAATCCATGTATTGCTGCTCGGGCCCCTGCCAGAACTCCTAACCTTTTGTCCTATATCCATCTGTGTTACTCTGGTTCAAAAGCACTGTAGTATAGCAGAAATAGAATATTTGAGAACTGGAAAAAAAAGAGAGATAAGAATTTTTCGTCTAAAATAAATATCACCAGAGCTGCAACCCGGGATGTATTTTTTCTTTCCACACTTAATTCTAAAGAGGGATTTTCTAACTAATCTGCATTTGTTACAGAACTTGGAGGATTTCTACCACTGTGCTACAGACCTGGGAAATCATGTGGCATAATTTAGGCTTCCCTCCCTACAGAGTATACCAGTTCTTCGTTACAATGATGATGGGAAAAAAGGACAAAAAAAGGCTGAGCATAGGCTTGTTGTATCCTGATGTTGCAGAGAGTCATTTGTGGGAGTTTTATTTGCCTTTATTCAGTTAATATGTGTTAGCAAAAGAATTGCCAGGTCTGCAGGAGGTGAAGCAACATCCAGTTAAGTGACGAACAACACTACTAATGGGACAAAACAAACACTTTTCACTTGACATGGTGGGTATCTCTCCAGTGAGCCTGGAGAGATTAGGGGGCTGAGCTTTAAGGGTGTAATACTTCTGATTTCAGGGTTGCCAAGTGTGAAAATGACAGAAATCATCTGTGTGCAGGAAATGTGGCAGCAAGGCGTTGTACATGTGAGCTCAAAATCTGCTTTTTGGTTGGTTGGTTTTTGGGGGAGTTGTTTGGTTTTAGTTTGGGTTGGGTTGTTTGTTTTGTTTTGGGGTTTTTTTTCCCCCCAGATGCTCACATCCTGAGATCCTATCTGGGAGAGAAAAAAACCAAACACTGAAAAAAATGTGTATCTATAAAACATTTCACAAAACTGCTGGATATTTTTTCTCGTCCCCGTTGTTTTGGTTATGACTCAGAAGTTGTAAGGCAACTTGGCATTTTGTTCACCAGAGCACTTCTCAGTGCTATGGACAATGCCTGTACAGTGATCGGAGAGCTCATTTAGGAGGAGTGAGTGCACGGAGTCCTGCAAACATTTCAGGTGACACCGGCACACCAACCCCCGGCTTTGCGGATGCTCAGCACGTCTGAGAACCGGGCACTTTACTCTGGCACTTGTACACAACTGCCTTAGGGGTCTCATTTCAGAAATGCCCTTTGCAAATTCAGTTCTAAATGTTTTATCACGTCGATTCCCCGTCAGAAGGAGCCGCGCAGACTAAACACCAAACGCTTGTAGAGTCCTCAGATAAGATGCACCCCTGACAAAGAACGTATTGTTAATCACGATTAATTATTATTATTCCGCTGCCTGACAGGCACCTGACTGACGGATACTCTCTAATCCCTATTCTCTCCCCAGATTTTCTTCCTAATTAGCGTCCTCCAGAACCTCGTAATCACACGCCACGCAAATGACCCGCGTGTTGCTGAGCCACGGAGATGACAGCGGGCTGGGCAGCAGCACGCTGGAAGGGAAGGAGCAGAGACACGATGTAAAGGCTTGTTCTTCCCGGAGGGAATAGGGAAGGGAAGCGGCGGGCACAGGGCGGGGGTGCAGCGGCATCTGCAGGCTGTGCCGGCACAGCATCCATGGGGACCGACGGGGGGATGCAGGGGGATAAACCGCTTCTTTCCGTGTGGCTAGTAGATTATCCTAACGAGATAAACAAACAAACAAATCTAAAGAAACAAAACAAACCGCACTAAGAAAGAAGAGGGACCATGTGGCACCATCTTTTTTCCTACGGGAATCCCTCCTAATGGTCTCAAGTTGTGCCAGGGGAGGTTTTGGTTGGGTATCAGGTAAAATTTCTTAAGGAAAGGGTTATCAAGGGTTGGAACAGGCTGCCCAGGGAAGGGGTCGAGTCACCATCCCGGGAGGTATTTAAAAGGTGGTGGCACCTGGGGACAGGGTTTAGTGGCAGGCTTGGAAGTGCAGGGTTAATGGCTGGACTCAATGATCTTAGGGATCTTATCTAAATGATTCCATTATTCTATGAAATATATTCAAGCACGAGGCAAGGCCAAAAGCAGAGTGCAGCTTTCCCAGCCTGTGGTATAAGGTGGCTGGCTGGTTCGGTGTCCTCTGAGCCACACGAGCCCTGTGCCCATGAGTAAGGGGCTGTGGACTGGTGCATCCCTATCTCCCAAACCCTCCCAAGCCCCCCCTGCCTACGCCAAACAAAATTCCAGACCTGTATCCAGCCAGGCTGGAGGGCTCCAGCACGGTGCACAGACAGAGAGCACATACTGTGCATGCCAGAAACGTTGGATTTAATCACTTGATCTATCTGCAGAAATTAGCAAGAGCTGAAGCGGTGTTTGCAAGTAAGAGGAGACAAAATTCTAGACAAGCTATAATTGGCAAACCTGAATGAGAACAAGCAGTGAGCTAAGATCTCCTTCACCTGATTAAATGATGCCTGGAAGAGTTTCAACGACACAGGAGGAATTTTTAAGTACCAACCATATATACTTGTCAAGATTGCTTCAGAAAACAATGCCAAGATTTCTCATCTGGCTGCCACTGAAGTAAAACTTGACTCATTCAAAGACACTCAATAAATTACAAATATAAGGTCTACACCCTTCAGAAGAGCTACACCAGCTGAGGTTTAGCCTGTATTTCCCAGGACATGGAGTCCTACTCTATCCTTTGAATATCTATCAGTTCCTAAAAATTTCCTCAGTCTCGCTGCAACAGGCGTGTTTGTTATGTAGTGCCCTTTTATGTTGCATGAGATGGCTCACTGGGAGCCAGGAGTGTCTCAGAGTGTCCTTGCATTGTCCCTGCCCTCCAATTTGCAGTTCTCATGGTAGCAGGGGCACAGTGCTCCTCTCTAGCATGGTAAGAAACACTTGGTGCAAACCCCATCATCCCTCCAGTACCCTTTTCTTCTGCCACCCAACTCAACTCCCATAGTCACCTGATCAACTGGTTAGATTTATTTTATTTAAACTGCACTTGAACCACCAAATTTAAACCTCGGGATTACTATTTTTCATAGTCTAGAGCGATAGGAGAGACAAATAAGCCTCCACAGTGTTGTCATTCAAGAGAGAATTAATACTGTGCCCTGCACACCTCACAGCTGTGTGCAGCCCTGCTCAGCTGAGATTCAGAAACAGACTCACTAAATAAGGCTTTTCTTTTATCACATTCTTTTCTCTAGACTTCCTGTTAGTGGGCTACAAAAAAGACTCAGGGTGGGTGGAATTGAGGGGGGATCTTGACACTGCAGGAGCAGGAATCAGCTTTCATAATGACATCTGATGGCCCAATAATTGATACAATCTCTTAATACATATGCTCCCTTCATGGCAATTACATCTGTAGTCTAAGCATTTCTCGACTTTTTGCCAGGGAAGAATTGGGAAATTAATGAAGGCAAATTAATTATTTGTCCCCATGGTTTCTGATGTAAGAATACAGCTGTTCTTTATCAGCATAATTCATTTTTAATGTCTCCCAAAGCTCAGCTCAGCTATATGCCCATGTTCTTCATATGCCACGCTTCTGTTCTGATTAAATATCAAATGGTTTTTAAATATCAAAATGGTTCTGTACTTCTGAGCTCTGCTATGAGTTGTGGGAAAAGGAAAACAAGGACTCCTTTTGATCAGAGGCACATGACTTTTACATGATGACTTTATGGGTGGCTCCCATGGACACAGGCCCAGTTTATACTTACCAAGCGAGGGAAACTGGATTGTCTGCCATGAGATATACCAGCCAGCTCCACAGCTGGGAGTGGGTGGCAGTGTGGGCACAGCTGGGAGTGGCAGTGTGGGCACAGCTGGGATGAGGGACAGGCGGCAGCTTGGATACTGTGGGGTCAAGTGATGGGAGGGCATGGAAGGCAAGGGCTGCTGGCTTAATGAGGCTAATGATTCCTATTCCCACAGAGCTGGGCAGAAGGGATCAGAAAGCCAATTGTGTTTTGCCTCTTGCTTTGAGAAGAGAATGAGGTGCTGCTTAGGTAGCTTGGAGAAGCTGATCATTGCTTTCCTCACAATGCTCTGCCTAAAGAGGAGAGAGCCTTTGCCATATAAATACAGTAGAAGGAGAGAGAAAGAAAGAAAGAGGACTCAGAAATCCAAAGAAGTATCCCTGCACTGGTCCTTTTTGTCCAGGATACAGCATCAGCAGAGCTATGACAATGTACTGCAGGTGAACTGACATGGCAAATGGGAAATGGGACCTGAATGAGATCCGAAAGATTAGGCTGAAGCAAGGAAACCCAAGGGAAATTGTAAGAGAAGCTATTGAGGACGATAAGAAGAAAGAGGCATTTGGTAGTAGGAGAGTCAATTGTGTGCCTGGAGAATAGCCATCTTTTGTAAGGATGGAGCTAACAGAACAGTGATTATGACTGTGCCTCAAGCAAACCTTCATGGTATTACTGAGAGGTTTGACAATTTAGTCAGGGGAGCTCAAGATGAAAGAAAAACATATTAGCGCTGTGTGTGCTGCAGAAAAAAAGGGAATCAACTGCATCTTATATTTATATCACACCTTTCACTCTGAGGGATCCCAAAGCACATATGGAAGTGACTTCTACCTTTGCTGAATGTGGACGACAGGGGTGACACTTGCCAACTCTTTTGACATCAGAAACCAGCACTGCTGCTGTGCAGCCTGGGGAAGGAGGGAGAGACGGAAGGCACAAATCAAAATGCCAAATGATAATTTGCTCGGCAAAGATGTGAAAGAGCAGACCAAAAACATGCGGGATTTTCAGAAGTGTTCATTATATTAATGCAAAAAGACTGTAATTAGGATCCATGCCTTACTGCCTCTGGGTGCTGCATATACCCTGCAACAAATAATGTTCTTGCTCCACAGATTCCCCAGCAGAGGAACTGCATATGAGACTGAAATCCAAGTAAATAAATCATCTTGAGTTTAGCCCCTTGTTCTCCTACCAGAACAAAATCTCTTAAATTCCTTTAAGTTTCATTGACAGAATGCACGTATCTATTTACCACCGTTAAGGACAGTATTTCATTTGGATGCATTTTTTAAAACATGTGCTCACAGGAAGGTGAGAACAACTGCAAAATGTCTGCTTTCTTCCTAAAAAGGAGGAGGGCAGTCCATGAGATTTGGTCCATCACTTACACATCATATTTTTCCTATTTGATTGCTGAAATGTTAACCACATGTTAGATATAAGCCAGCAGCAGCTACAGATGTGCAGCCCCTGTGGCCTCACATGCTAATAATCTTCATTTTTTCAACAGCCTTGCAAAACTGGAGCATATTTTACAAGCTCAGGCATTAATTTTTCCCTTCCCATTTTATCATAATGATATACGAGAATATTTAGCAGGGTTTTATTTGCTGTGGGAAAGGGAGGCAGCATTTTCTAGGTCATTTTAAGAATATCTTTAACTTTAGCCAGTGAGGAATCCTGGGTAAAAAAGGCACAGTGGTGACAACCGAGTTGATGTTAATCATAATCCCTGTGTAGGTGTCTTTAGGAGAAAGTGTGTGACAGCTGATAAATGCAGCAGCTTTTATCTGCATCCCATTAAATGCTTAAGCTGCAATAAAGGATCAAGCCAATCTTGTTTGCTATTTCCCCCATGATAAGATCCAAAATAACACAAGTTCTGCAGAAGCAAAACTCCCTGACCAAAAGGTATTTAAAATTGAGGGAAATGTAATTCTAAACACAAACTGAGGGAATGATGGTCTTTTATTTTGGCTGGACATAGGCTGATTTATCAGGCTTTTGTAAAAGACATGAGAGAAAACAGCAACACCAGTGAAGCAGTAAAACTGCCTCAGTAAGTAAGGAATTATATTCACAAATAAATAAATTCATATTAATTAAGATGAAAAACGAAAAATCCCAGGTTTATATATTAATTGCAATGATTAAAGAAATTGCTTAAAACAGTTCTAGCATTTTGCAATATTAACATGGGGTTTTTTTGCCTGTAGATGGTGCAGTAGGGCAGCAAAGATGTTAAGCTTTTCTAAATATTAAACTGGGTTTGAAAGCTAGTTATTACCAGACGTTCACAGTTTAGAAACATTTCTCCAGTCTAAAATTTGTAGTAAGATTTCCACCCAACACAAAAATGTCAAGGAAAGCCCAGAAAATAACGAAAATGCCATTTAGTTCTACAATGGGTTTGGTTTTTTAATTAATGTTGTGCTTTTCATTTCAGTTATATGGCATTGGCAGGGCACTTATTCAAACAGGCTTTGGGCACCAAAACAAACAAACAAACAAAAACAAACCCACAAATGCCAGGCTTAAAACAGGCAATGTCCTGACCCTTCTTCATAAGGAGGAAATGGACTTTCAGGACTTTAGTCTGTCTTATGCTCAAGGGACTGACTAAATTGATGGTGTTAAGTGTAAGAGAACTACATTTTTTCTTTTTTTGTGTTAACTACCTTGATCCTAAGTAACATAAAATCAGGGATAAGCCAACAACTCACTAATTCCACATGGAACAGGTTGTTGTGAAGGAAGCTGCACACTGATATGGGTAAATTAAAAACAAAGAGGCAAACAGCAATATTAGTATTTGCACTGCCCCAGCAGTGCTGCGACTGTTCTGTCACATGCTGTAAAATCAGCTGCCGGTATTTTCCCCTATTTACACGAGCAGGTTGAAAGGACAGTGGATTCTTGGGAGTTTCCAGGCTGGAATTCATGGATCAAGTTCAGGTGCAAGCCTGCATTCAAACCGGCGTGCATCGAGAGAATCCCACTGTCTTTTACAGTATGTAGGACTATAATTTTGTACTGTACATAAATATTAGCTCATAAAGGATAGTATACAACAGGTTTTGACCATCTAAATAAAATCTAGAGCTTTTCCATGGCAGTTAAGCCCTACAGTAAACCAAACTGGAGCTGAGCGTGGACCTGGCCATAAACTCTACCATGCAATGGCCCGTACACTTTGATTAGAATCACACCCACTTAAACAACCCAGACGGCTACCACTGCTCCAGGTAGTCTGAGGACAGCTCAGGGAACAGCATCAGGCTGTTTCCACTATGCAGTTAGGAGTGACACCCCTTGAAGCTCACACATGGCATCTAAATGGCCACGGAGCCACACTCTGTCCCTTGCCTTACAGGGACAGACTGGCGTGGTCCGTTTTGTTTATCAGCACAGGCAGACTCCGAGCATATTTCATAAGCCAAAGAAGGTCAGAGTTTCATTAATTATAAATTGCTGTGATTACTTATAATTAACATTTGAAACCTGCTGAAATCAAATGGGAATGGATAATGCCACATACTCCTAAGTAAACTGTACCTTGAATGAGATGTCCTGCTGAATTCAGTGTGGGCCTGGGATTCAGTTTATAATTAGTGATTATGACTGTTATTGCTCTAACATCTTTGAATTTAATGAAAATACACATGGCATGTGAGCTCCTCCATAACAAGTGCTCTTCATGCACACAGTTGAAGTCTGCTTGGCACAGTTATGAAAGGCAGGGGTGTCAGCCCCACTCCTCCCATTTCTGGTGGCTATCAAGGCCAGCAAAAGCCTTAGTGTAGATGCTGTAATAATAGTGATAGTTCAGACAAACACCCTTATCTCTGCAACCCGAGGAAATCTGCCTGCGTTCCCAGGGTTTGCCGAGTTAGGTTTCTTGATCCATCCACTGGGGAATGCTGTTCAGCACAGACAAGGCCTGAACTCAAACACAATAATAAAAGTGATTTACATTCCTCACCAGAAAAACAAGGCTCTTTCCTCAAATGTACTGCTTCTCTTTAACAGTGGAAGATCTTCATCACGCATGTCCTGCAGCATGTTCTCTCCAGATACGGGATTTTGCTGGGAAGTTGTGACATGCAGTTTGCAGGAGCACTTGACAGCTGAGCAGTGCTTTCACTCCTGCTCACCACACTCCTTAAGCACTCATGCTAACTATGTTACAGGCTAAGCTATACAAGGCTGTAGTATTTTCCTAGGAACCACAGCAAGGATGTCAGCACACGCCTTCAGTTGGGTCTGCTGTGACCAGAGCTTCTGTTGACTAATAATGACAGCCTCATTAAGCACTCACCCTAGAGGTGTTTCTGGTGCTCCAGAGTGCTCATACTTTATCACTGAACGCTTTTGCAGTACCAAGGCGTTAGGGAGGAAGTGTCCTTAATTTAAATTAGAAGAAAACTAAGCATTGATAAAAAGAGGCGTTTTTAATGCCATATAAAATTTACCTGGTATGCCAGAAATAGCTGGCCTCCAGCTGCACTTTGTGTCACTGATCACAATCCTTTGAGCCCAGTTCAGTCAGTTTTCAACCCGATTCACTGTTCTTTTAGCTAGGCCACACTTCATCAGTCTGCCTACAAAAACATTATTGGGAGTCTGTCAAAGCTTTGCCAAAGTCAAAATAAACATCCATTGCTCTCTTCTCATCCACTGAATAAGTCATTTCATCTTAGAAGGTAACCAGGTGAGCTGAACATGATTTTACCTTCATAAATTCATGCCAACTGTTTTCAGTCACCTAGTCCTTCATTCATTTGGAAATGGTTTCCAGGATTATTTGCTCCATCACCTTCCCAGGCACTGAAGTGAAACTGACTGGCCCGGATCCTCCATCCTTCTTGCTCTTCTCAAAGACAGGACTGATATTTGCTTTTCCTAGTTCTCAGGAACTTCCCCTCTCCCAACTTGCTCTGCTGAGGGTAAGCCTTCACTGATCCTGACTTTCTGATGGCTCTCAGGGCCCTGGGAATCCTGAGGCAAATCTTACCAGGGAAGACCAAGGTGAAGAAGCCAATGAGTACCTCAGCCTCTTCCATGTCCTTTGTTACCAGGTCCCATTTCTGAATTAATTTATATTATGAAATAAAACAGTCTTTACAATAAGAGGATGAAAACCACAAGGTCAGCAGTAACGCTTAGCTAATAATAGGCTTGAGACACAGTAATAACTATTTGTGTTACAATGATCACTTTTTCCTCTTCTCAAAAACACCAAGTTTAGAAAACCTACGAGGCTACAGTGGCATTGGTCTTTCCAGCTACAGTGGCTGAGCAGTTCTCCTCTGAGAGCATTGTTCCATCTGCTTTCAAGTATAAATATAAAACAGTGGAGAAAAGAACTCTGAAGGAAAGTAACAAATAATTTATATATGCTAATTTTGAAATCAGTGATGGCTCATTTGAGGGATAAATACTGAAACTGCATACAGCCTGGCTGAACAGCTCTCCCTTCCACAGCACAAAAAGATAATATGGGATCACTGCAGGTATAAAGAAGAATAGCAAAGATATGTAAGAAGTGATCTTCATTTCTGGCTATGATATTAATGTGATTCTTGATCATGTCCCTTCTGGTGTCTGTACTTCAGAAAGGACATTGAAAAAGACAGGGGTATTTCAGAAAGAAAATATAATTTGAATTACAGAAAATATATCTTTAAGTAAGAAACTGGACAATGTCCAACTTTGTAAACTTTTAAAGAACAGTGGAGCTGATCTGAGGCACCTGACTAGTCTGTTGGTATATGTAGATGGGGAAACACTGGATATTAGCAGATACTTTAAACTGCAGGAGAACAGCACTGTGAGCTCTGTGAGTGGCAACTAGAACTACTGGAAACAATAAACAGCATCAGGCATGGATTTTCAGGGGCTTACACGTATCACTGCTAGCCTCAATCTCCTACTCTCCACAACAGTGCTGGCCTTTCGAACCCACAGTGCAGTGCAGTGGCTTCTTTCTTTCTTCTCAGCATCACATGCCTGCCATGAGGGCAAAGAGAAGACACGGTGCCAAGCACAGACAGAAGGCATTTGTTTGGTTTTTTCATTCTCAGTCCCCTGCTACAGCCATGCCACCTTCACAGGACCCGTTCTCATCAGTACTCTGAGCACTTAACAGGAAATGGTGGCACACGTGTCCATCTGTGCAAAGAATACATTTTAGTAGCTGTTTTATTATTGAAGGCGGTAGAGAAAACACTGAGTAAATGGTTATGCAGATGAGATTAAGCATGAAGTGTGGGAATATTTCTGTGGGAAATACCCACAACGCCAAGGCTCTCCTGAACCATCACCTGGCGTTCCAAAGCCTCAAGGCTTCCTGGAAAACCAGATTTCAAGGCTCCTCAACCTGGACATTCGAAGCTGCGGGCGCTGCAATGCCCTGCCTGCTGTGTCAGGCTGCGGGCTCATGCTCGGGTTATCTGGGACACTCGGGCAGAGGGGTGTAGAGGGGCTCTGTGTAGGGCAGGGTGTTGACCAGCTGTGTGCAGCTTGCAGATAAAGAAGGGAGCACTAACTCACCCCGCAGCGGGCCTGAGGAAGGCGAGCCGCTCCTTTCCCTCCCCGGCCCGTTTCCAGCCACCAACCAGGCCTACCTCATGTGCCTCCCAAGGCAGCCCAGGCCTTGCAGCCCACGATTCCATACTTGCTCAGGCTGTGAGGCTCAGAGGGCCCGTGAGCTGGTCCTGCCCCGCACACGGACACGGGCCCGGCACGGCCGCTGCGAAAGGAGCGGACAAAGTCACAGTCAGGCCCCTGCATGCTGAGGGGTGGCGGTGATAGAAAAGCGCCCTGTCGGCTCTCTGAGGGCGCCGAATGGGAACTCACTGTGCGGTGGCTGGTGGCTGGTGCCGTGACACTGCTGAGGGGACCCCGCACGGTGCGGGGGCTGCGGGGCTGCCCCGCGTCCCTCGGCTCTGCCGCGGGCTGGGAGCGCGGCACGGCGGGGAGAGCCGCCCTCCCACCGCCGGGAGCGCTGGGGAGAGCGGGCTGTGAGCGGGGGGTGTGGGGGTGTGTGT
>VWZF01003431.1:494816-536147 GCA_013396755.1 Sclerurus mexicanus | reverse complement strand
TGAGCTCCCACAGCCGTGGATGAGCTCCCACAGGCCAGGGTGAGCTCCCACAGGCCAGGGTGAGCTCCCACAGCCGTGGATGGGCTCCCCCCGCCGTGGCCGGGCTCCCCGCGGGCCCGCGGCCGCTCGGTCACATGGAGGCGCCATTTCCTCTGCCCTTGCCGTGCCCTCAAGGCCGCCCGGTGCCGCCCGGCCCCGCTCGGGCTGCCGCGGGTCCGCCAGTGCCCGCACCGCGCACAGACCGGGGCAAGGGACGGGCCGGACGGGCCGCCCGGCTAAAAACAGCGCTCTGCCCTAATAAAGCGATGGGGCCCGGTGTGCGCGCCCTATAAATAGGCCGGGTGCGGGCCCGCGGCTCTGCAGGCGCTGCGGGGCCGCCTCTGCCGCCAGGACAGCGCCCGCCGCCGCGGAGAGATGCCCCGCGTGGACGCAGACCTCAAGCTGGACTTCAAAGATGTCCTGCTCAGACCTAAACGGAGCAGCCTCAAAAGCAGATCAGAGGTGGGGGCACCCAAGCCCAGCATGCTTTCCTTTCCTCCCTCCCTCCACCACCACCCCCATCGTTTCTCTGCGCCCAACTTCCTTAACCCGCCTTCCCTTCCCTGTTTTGTTTTTATTCCCCGGTCTAAGGCAGCGGTGTTCTTTGCGGGGCGGGGGGATGCTGGTGGTCCCCGGGGTGGGGGGGATGCCGGTGGTTCCCAGAGGGAGATGCTGGTGGTCCCCCAGGAGGGAGATGCCGGTGGTCCCTGGGTGGGGGGGATGCCGATGGTTCCCNTGTCGTTCCCTCCTGGACAGGTGTCCTCCACCACAAGTACCAGGGTGTCGTTCCCTCCTGGACAGGTGTCCTCCACCACAAACACAGGGTGTCGTTCCCTCCTGGACAGGTGTCCTCCACCACAAGTACCAGGGTGTCGTTCCCTCCTGGACAGGTGTCCTCCACCACAAACACAGGGTGTCGTTCCCTCCTGGACAGGTGTCCTCCACCACAAGTACCAGGGTGTCGTTCCCTCCTGGACAGGTGTCCTCCACCACAAACACAGGGTGTCGTTCCCTCCTGGACAGGTGTCCTCCACCACAAGTACCAGGGTGTCGTTCCCTCCTGGACAGGTGTCCTCCACCACAAACACAGGGTGTCGTTCCCTCCTGGACAGGTGTCCTCCACCACAAGTACCAGGGTGTCGTTCCCTCCTGGACAGGTGTCCTCCACCACAAACACAGGGTGTCGTTCCCTCCTGGACAGGTGTCCTCCACCACAAGTACCAGGGTGTCGTTCCCTCCTGGACAGGTGTCCTCCACCACAAACACAGGGTGTCGTTCCCTCCTGGACAGGTGTCCTCCACCACAAGTACCAGGGTGTCGTTCCCTCCTGGACAGGTGTCCTCCACCACAAACACAGGGTGTCGTTCCCTCCTGGACAGGTGTCCTCCACCACAAGTACCAGGGTGTCGTTCCCTCCTGGACAGGTGTCCTCCACCACAAACACAGGGTGTCGTTCCCTCCTGGACAGGTGTCCTCCACCACAAGTACCAGGGTGTCGTTCCCTCCTGGACAGGTGTCCTCCACCACAAACACAGGGTGTCGTTCCCTCCTGGACAGGTGTCCTCCACCACAAGTACCAGGGTGTCGTTCCCTCCTGGACAGGTGTCCTCCACCACAAACACAGGGTGTCGTTCCCTCCTGGACAGGTGTCTGCGGCGCTGGGCTGGCGGTGTCCCCCTGTTTCAGAGCGGGTGTGTGTGCTCACCAGCCCTGCAGAACCCGGGGATGCTCCGGGAAAGGCGCCCTCGGGGGCTCAGGGCCGTGCTGCTACCGAGCAGCCCACGCGCTTGCTCATTTTAAAAACAAAGAATAATAATTCCGGTAAAAAGCCGCATCATGGGGTGCGCCCATTGCGGGGGGCGCTGAGGAAAACCCCATCGCACCTGAGGCGGTGGGTGCGCCTCACCCTCGCCTTGGGTTTGAACCCCAACTAACCTGCTTGTACAGAGCCCAGGGCCACTGTCAGCCCCAGCCCCGCTCCTGGTGTTCTGCAGCGGGGATTTTTGGGGAAAAACCCCAGGAATTCAATGCCATGAGGTCCGATGGCCTCCGGAAGGAAAGATGGCTGCCTGAGGGGAGAAGGTGCCTTCGCGCTCACCCCGCGTAACCCCGGGGTTAACGAAGGATCTGCTTTGACTGAAGCAGGAATTACCTTGTGCTGGGCGATGAAAAGAGGATTAAGGTCTCCCTCCAAGGGATCTGGAGTTGTAAGAGAGACTGAGGTAGAAAGGGAAAGGGAAGCGGGGAGGCTGCATTTATTATGGCCGGGGGTTTTGAGGGCAACAACTAAGCAAATCTTCCTTGCCATTTTGAGGTGTAAGATCAGAGAGGCGAGTCCCTTTTAGTCTACAAGGAACGGTGTGTCCCAGCTGAGGAACTAACTCCTCATTTACTGCTCCACAATTACTGCTCATAAGGCCTGTGGGTGCATTCCAGCTTGGGCACCCTATGGGCCTCCCCTCAAAATTCACCTAAAATTTGCACAAAACTCCCCTAAAATTGGCTGTGCTGGGCTGGCATACAGGTGGAGCTGTTTGCCAGGGAGTGAGTGGCACATGGCTCCTTCAGGTGCCGTGTATATTTAGCTGTGGGAAAGGGGAAAGGACAGGGGGAACATGAGCTGTTCAGGCGCTGCAGGGGAGGAGAAGAGCCTGTGGTGAAGGTTGGGAAATTGGACACCATCACTGAGGCTGTGGCAACGGGGACAAACAGTCTGCGAGAGCCAGACCTGAACTGGACAGCCCCGGCCTGCTTCAGAACAAGAATATAAATAAATAGTGCTGGCAGAGGAACAGAGGCAGCATACTACAGGGCCTGCTGCTTTGAAGCTTCTATCAGCAAGTGTCTGCTTCTCCGCGGTGAATGCCTCCTTTTGCACGAGGATGGGGTTTTAAGCAGCAGGATTAAGTCAGCTTCTTAGGCGGTTTGGGGTGTTTGCAAATCTTCTCGTAGCTCTGCTGTGTTGGTGCTTGTTTTTGATTCCTTGCACAGTCTTCGTTTTCCACGGTTGCTTTCTCGTTTTGAAAAGGTACCAGAAAATGTGATGCTTGGATTCAAGTGTCAAAACTGGTTAAAGCAATGATTGGAGCGGGAGCATTATCTGTCTGTGGGTCTTGGTACTCATGTAACCTGCTGTTCTTGCCTTTGCTGGGCTGGCTTCTGCAGGCTGTCCTTGACAAGTTCACCAGACTAGTGTCCTGTGGGAAGTCATTAATTTAAAATTGTAAATCCAGATAAGTCCAGGGAGCTTTAATAGAGCAGTCAGCATCCTCGTACCTTCATCTATTGAAGGTCTAGGTAGAAGTTATAAAATACATTTAATGATTTTCTTACTGAAGTAGCTTTTACTGTTGAGTGATGGTGAGCAATCACAGAGTCAGAAGTTGTTTCCTCATAATGTATAGAACAATAAACTGTGGATTAGCTGTTACCACTCAGGAAGGAGACAAAAATACAGTGTGGCAGTGAAGAAAACCAGTTGACTTTTTTAGCTTTTGAGGAAAAACATAAGCATACTCGGATTATTCAGCATGGAGAAGCAGCAGCTCTGGAGGATATGCCAGAACTCTGTGAAGTGAGGAGAGGTGAAACTGAGCAGTGGTTGTAGACTGTCTCTCATAAAACAAGAAGTACTGAACGTAATTATCAAGCAAAGGTCATAGTTTTTATACCACATATAACTCCTCTTTGGTATTTATTGCTATGGAGTATTGGAGCGGCTAAAGGTCTAAAGGACTAAATCAAGGCAGGTTTTTGCCTTGTCAGTGTCTATGTTGCACTATTTTGATGTTTCTTTTTTAACATACTGCTTTCTTTAAAGAACTCTACTTTTTAAACATACTCTATTTAAGTTCCTTTCTACTTTCTAAAGTTCCTTTGAAAAAGATGTTTTTCCTTTGTAAAACTTTTAAGGCAGTGATTCTGGTACTGGTATCTCTTGTGGGATACTCTTCTCCCCTCCCTGCCCCCTTGGTTCTAGTTAATAAATTGCATTAAAAAGGAGTAAAATACATTAAATTTTCATACTTGCTTCATATCTATCCTCTTTGTACTATTTTGTAACGTTTGATGCAGCTGCAATTCCCATAAGAATGTTATGTCATCCATGATGGCTGGAGAATTGGACCTCTCTGATAGTAAATGGGAAGAAGGGAGAGTCCCCACTGAGATATGTCTTTGTTTACCAAAGTGACCCTTCCCTTCTGAGCTTATACACAGTGAGAACCTGAATCACATATTAGCACTGAGGCACCAAATTCTCTGTCTTACAGAAATCAGTAATAGATCCCCCACTATATTAATCAGAATGTAGCCTGCAATATGGCAGTGTTCAAAATGTGTTGTAAATAAATAATCAGCCCTGTAATTTTTATATTGCTTCCACTCTGGTGATGGATTTCAGTTTAGTTCAGGTCTCCAAATGTTCCTGGGTTGAAGCTGCAGTGAGAAGTATTGGAAACTGTGAAAGAGCCTTTATTTTCACTTTTACAAAAGAGACTAAACTGAAATCTTACAGTTGTGCTTTTTTCTTTCCTCTTTTGAGATTTCTCCCCCCTCCCCTTTTGCAAGATGCTAGATAGACCAGTGGGAACTGATCTAATTTGATAATACCTCTTGCAAATGTAAGAAACAAAATGCCCCATGTTATCATGATCATTTGAAGATGCTGAAGTCAAGAAAAAACTTTGAAGGTGAAAGTGGATGCAGTTGTAAAACATTAACTGAGAAACTAGCAGCTTCATGGTTTAGTAAGCCAAGGTATGATTGTTCATACTGTGTGGCAAGAGTGCTGGTAACCATGACCAAAAGTAAGAGCATGCTTTATTAAATTGTTATTTACATTGAAGACAGGGACAAAGTCCTCTGTGAGAGAGGGAGTTGCAGTTCTGACTGCTTTGGAGTTAGGACTTCAGCTTGGGTTTCTCAGGCAGTCAAACAAACAGCTGATTTTACTTCTGTATACAATAATCCACAGTCCTCATTGTCCTTTCTTTCCAAACCCTTCTGCCTTGTTTCTTTTCTTTGTTATTATTTTTATTTTGATTCCCTTCTTCTTAAGAAAGAACACTATTTAACAGAGAAAACATAACTTTGCTTTTTTTTTCATATTTGGAAGGAAGAAGTTGTAAGAAAATAAATTGATGTAACAGTGGAATGAAAGGAACAGGACACGTGAGGAAAATCAAGAAGCTGTGTCTAAACCTGCTGTATCTGAAATCTGTGGCAAACCTCTTTAACGTTAGATTGCAGTGAGTTACTTAAAAGAACATCTGTCTGTTCCTTGCAGGTGGACCTCACACGCAATTTCACCTTCCGTAACTCCAAGCAGACATACACAGGAATTCCCATCATTGTGGCCAACATGGACACTGTGGGGACGTTTGAAATGGCTGTGGTTATGACAAAAGTAAGTCTTGTCTCTCATTTCTGCAACAGTTGGGAGGCAGCTGGGTGGCAGCGAGCAGCCTTTGTTCATTTTTACCTAAGTTTGTTGGAGAACAGGGTGGGCACGAGCTTAAAAATTCAGAAAAAGAAAAGGCAGCTGTGCTTTTACAGCAGCACAGTTCCCAAAGGCAGGGCTCTGGGAAGCTTCCATCTTGGGTATAGCTCAGCCTCAGGTGGAGCTTCTGGAGCTTAATTTTTGAGGTCTATTTGTGCTCCTTGCCAGGAAAAAACCCAGTAGCTGACACGTTCTGAAAGTGTAGGTTATTGAATTAAGTTGTAGCGGTTTCTAAGTTAATTAACCTCTGGCACATTCAAGATACTGACAATAACTTCATGAAACACATCATAAACCTGATCCTGAAAGGCTGGCTAAGTATGCCAGGTTACCTCTGAAAGGGTGTTGGAGTTGTGTGGTCTGTTGTTCACTGCTACTGTTTCTTAAAGGGGGAATTTCTAATGCCTTACTTTGCAGCTGAGGGAAAGATGACTAACTTGGCCATTAATATCAGCTTTCTTGTTTTTTGCTAGCATGCAATGTTCACTGCAATTCACAAGCATTATTCTCTGGAAGAATGGAAACTGTTTGCTGCCAATCACCCAGAATGCCTTGAGGTACATTTTTGTACTGTAAATTATTATGGTTTATTGCTTTGTTCTGAACTCACATACACTGGAGCCTCTTGGGAATACTGTTGTCAAGTGAGGTTTTGGGGAATAAAGATATTTGCTGTTCTTAAATTCATCAAAGGAAGTGGCTTGTCCTGATTTAAAAAGAAAAAAAAAGCCTATGTGGGTCCTTTATGAAAGTGCTTATATTAAGATGCAAAAAAGCAAAGTTTACATATGCCTGGAATGGAAACAGAGAAGTATCCTGAACAAAGAAGAAGGAGATGCTTGGGAGTAGGTCTAAGTGCTGTGCTTCTGTTGCTGTTTGGAGCTATGGTAGTGCACACACGTGAATAACCTTGAGTAAGCCAACCACAAGCTGGCCCTGCGTGCCCTTGTGCTGGGCAGGGTCTTTGCTGTCAGGAGTGCAAGTGAGCCTGGAGCCAGGGGACTGAGGGGCCAGGTGCTGGGCCCAAGCTGGGATGGGCACTGGAAGTTGCCAGAGCATATGTGTCTTCCACTTCCCTCCTTGCACTAGAGTTCCCTCAGTGCTACTGCTGGCTGTGCTACTCCACTTCTTCACTGGGTCCTGGCCTAAGCCATTAGAACAGGTAAATTTATTTAATAAAGTAAAAAACTTAAGTTCTGACTTTGCCATATCCAGATTTATTCTTTGTTCTTCTGGTAGGCCCCTGTACCAGGAGAGGCAGTATAAGTGCCTGGCTGTCTCTCCTTCTCCTCAGAGTTCAGTGCAGTTTTAAACCTTTTTCTGTATAGGAAAGAATATCACACAGCTGGATTCTGTCTTTACCTGTGGCACATTTCAGAATTACATTGTAAAGGCTGTTGATTACAGGACTGTCTGAAAGCAAGCCTAGCACTTAGCCCAGTCAGGGTAGGAATAGTCCCATGAATGTCCCGGGTCTGAACACTTTCTAACTTAACTTATTTTTGGTTCATAATGACTGAAGTAGGATCTCCTAGTGATTAAACACTGACTTGCTCTATGACCTTGGATTTCTGCAGAGGTTTCGTGGGCCAACAGCTGTGGAAACTATTTTTCTTTTGGAAAGAACTCATAGGAAGGCAGAGGAAGAAGCAATCTGCTTGTTTTCAGTGGTAGCTGACCCTGCTTGAGAAAGGGGATTGGACTGCATCATCTCCAGAATTCCCTTCCAAGCAGAACTATTCTGTGATTCTGTAGATCAAAGGAGTTCTTGGTGAACTGAAAGACACAGATTTTACTCTCTGACAGTGCCCCAAATTTTGCCACTCTATCTGGAAATATACCAAGTTAGGGCTGCTTCTGTGTTTAATGAGTATGGCTGAACCTTCATTCACCTCACCTGATTATATAACAATCCACTTGTGAATGAAAAGCTGATAAAGTGCTAATTTCCCTTTATTTTATATACTTTAAACAAAACAACACATTGATATTCCTAGGAAGGTATTTCGTATTATATAGTGTGATTTTTCACTGGTTTCTAGCACAAGTCTTGCCAACACAATGCAGAAAAAGGCATACAAATTGTGTGTGTTTATCCCAGTTTTTGCAATCTACTACTGTTTTGTTCTCCCTGATTTTTTTTTTTAGCATGTAGCAGCAAGCTCAGGTAGTGGAAAAGCTGATTTGGACAAGTTAAAAAGTATTCTAGAGGCCATCCCACCTATCAGATACATCTGCCTGGACGTGGCAAACGGCTACTCGGAGCACTTTGTGGAGTTTGTGAAGTCTGTCCGTGCCCTCTTCCCACATCACACCATTATGGTAAGTGTGTAGAAAGGCTGGAGGGGGTGTGTGTTTGTGAACTGTGTCCAGGGACTCAGTGTGATTGGTAAGCATCAGAAGCTAGAAAAGGAAGGAAGGATGTTTAAAACAAATTGGCATTGTCTGTCTTCCATTGCTGATAATTTCTGTGGAAATCTCTAGTGTGTGCTCTGATACAGCAGTTTGATGTTGGCATGTCAGGCTGTGTGGATGCAATTTTTTTCCTACTGATGTCCTCCTTCCTGCACCAGATGAGACCTCTAATCATCAAGAGTTGTATTCTGGTGCTTCCAAGCAGGTTTGCTCTGGGAATATGCCAGTGTTTCTGGCCGGCTGAGGCCACTGACTGTTTTCATGAAAACAGCTGAATGTAGACTGATCCTTGCCCATGATAAGAATCATAGGGGTGTTGTGCAGTTGTGAATGGCGTTATCAGAGAGCAAAATGGTCAATGCCAGGGCTTTTCATGTGCTTTCTATGATGTTATTATCCTATCTCAGTGCTAGTTCCATGCTTCCTCCAGCACTTCTGCCCTAGGAGTAGGGTGTTTGCCTTGACACACAACTCGTTGCAGTAGAGTGCTACTGCTTCTTCCCCAGGGCCCTTGAGGAAAAGTGTCTGAATTTGGTTCCGTGGGAATAACAGAAATTCTCAAACAAGCAGCAGATCTGTAATGAGGCTGCCAGCCTTTCTTCAAGCCAGTGCAGCAAAAAATCATGTGTTTAGGCAACATTTTCTCATTTTTCCATGCCAGACACAAGTCTGCATGGCATGTAAAGTAAATGTGAAGTAAAAATCATCATAAATGCACGCTCTGCCTTGGTTCAGTAGAGAACAAGCATGTTCAAGCAGCTCAGGGGAGACCATGCTCCTTTCTCCCACATTGAGGGAAGGCAGTGTTCTTGCCTCTGAATGATGGTGGTATTGGAAAATGGAAGTGGGCTGGAATGCCTGTTAGATTCTGGGTTACCACAGGCTAATGAATAGGCAAGCTTCAGCAGTTAGGAGATGCTTTTTTCTATGGTCATATTTCCCATTTGGAGAGAGATTTGGGAATTGTAAAGTGATAGATGTGGGCTTTTTGAGGTTTCTGCTTTATGTTCACTGCAGTGAAGGAAGAAGCTGTTTCCTTGCTTTGAGTCTGAAGTATTCTCCTTTATGACATGATTACTCCAGCGTCTTTGACTTGCAGATTTGTGGGAGGGAGCTTAAGCCACACAGGTAAAGCAAAAGATCTTTGCTGTCAGGGGCGGAAGGAAAATTTTGTGTCATGCCCTCCTCCATCTCCCCATGGATTTTTGACTTTGCTGACTGAGGAGGGAACTCAACCAAGATGAATTGCCTAGAAGACACAGGAGGTCAATGTCAAAGTCAGGTGTCAAGCCCAGATTTTAGTCCAGGGTTCTTAAGCCAGTCTCATCCACCTGCCAAGTCCATTCAGCTACCTTCCTGGTGTCTCTTCTTCTGTGACTAAGGTTATTGCAACTCCCATTGTCCTCACAGCAACACTTGCTTGAACACATACACAGCCCTGACTACGTCAGTTGCCTTCTCTGATTGTAGCTCCTTCCTCTGAACATGGTTTAATATGGCTTATGTTTCTCAACTGCACAGCAATAATTTTCATTCCTAAAAGCATACTGGCAAATTTGAGGTGTTCAAAAATCCTTCAGTTTAACAAAGCCACCAGAGCCTGTGCAGGCCCTGAAATCCTCTGATTCAGCGAGGCACACACCCCTCTACCCTGCTCCAAATGGGCTGGCTTTAAACTCTATGCCAAAATGGCCTTTTGAAGCTATTCCTGGCTGAAATGCAAGAGCTGGTCTAGGCTGGCTTTTATAATGCTCTGGAAGGCATGTCCTGCTGCTACCTGTTCTGACTGCTTTGATGTCTCTGTGCTCTGCCTGCAGTATGTTCTCTGCTTGTTGTGGCTTTCAAACAAAAGGATTGGCAGTTAAATAGGAGGTATAAAAATAAAGAAGCTTTCTCCTAGCCGAAAGTGATCTCCAGGACCTTGTAGGCTGCCTTGTTTGCTTTCCTCAGCAGGACCATTCATTCCTCAGTCAGCTGCAGTGCAGTACATAGCAGTAACCCAACCCTGGGTCTCAGGGAGGGTGTGTTCCCAGGGGCCATGTCATGAGTTCAGCTCTGAGGTTGAAAGGTGATGTGCAAAGCAGCTCTGGTTAGTGTAGTACTCCCTGTGGCCAATACTCCAGTGCAGATGGAGGATGTCTCTTGTGCAACAACCTTCCAAAGGCATGTGTTTGTCTTTTTAAATACTTGGGTTTTTTTACAATCACGTTACCCTATTTTCCACTGCCTGGCTCTGGCACAAGGTTTTTTCATTCCTGCATTTTGTATTAATTTACAGAGAAGGTCAGTTTCTCCATGGAACACAATGCATAGGGAAGACAAACAGGGTCCCAAAGGTACAACATGACTTGCCTTAAGTCACTTATTAGATTGAGAACAGGGGAAGAAGCAGTATTTAAGTTTTCTGAGCATCTGCCAAATGCAGGACTGCCTCCAAGAATCAGGACTAATGGTTCGTAGGGGTGTTCTGCTGTTTCACATTATCAGGTGCATCAATTGTGCCCACTTGCTGAAGTCTTAAAGGAAAACTTCATTCGACATTCGTGATGGAGCATCAAAGCCTTTATGTTACAGGAAGCACAGTCCTTATTTATTAGTGTCATTGTAGACATGAGGGTTATTCCATCTCACTGAAAGTCTGTTTAGCAAGCGAAGATTTTTTTGCCAGCAAGATTTGCCGAGTTTTTTATCATGAATTTTTCTTTTTGTAGTGTTTTCTGTCCTTTACACAGAAGAAACCCTGAGGATAGCAGCGAGTGTGGCAGGAAGAAAAAGACTTGGGGCAGGAGCACACTTTCAGATACAATAGCACCCACCAGATGTGGGCTAGAGGAGGAGGCAAGCAGAACTGCAGAGCAGCAGCAGAGGGAAACAGTAGGAGCCAGAAACCCTTGCTCCCCCTTTGGAGTCAGTAGCAGAACTTCTCAGGCCTTACTGGAGGCAGAATTCAGTCAGAGAAAGCCATGCAGACTGCTCCCAGTTTATCTGGAACATGGGAGCAGAGTAAATCCAGTCATGACATGTGTGCCAGGGCTGGAGTCTCAGAACAAGGCTCATGTGGGATCCCAGGGAGGAGACAGTGACACTGCTGAGCCTGTCTTGGGTCAGTCACACTACTGAGTGCAAACACCCACCAGGCATGGCTCAGCCTCACAAAGGGCATCATCCCTCCCCCTGTGGTAAAGCACCCCTTGCTTTGGTGGGTGGGAAGTGTCCTTTGGCCGTCTTCCTGATAGTGTGGAGGCACAGACTGTGCTTTCCCTCTAGGGTAAGAGAAGAAAGTTGGAGAACTGTTGTCACAGACACTTCTCCTCAGCTTGATCCATTGCCATTTGCCAGCAGCTTTCAATCAGTGCAGCAGTGTTCCTGTCTTAGGCAGGATGAGTTGGTATTTATAGCAGGCTTTCGTGAGGCACAGTATCAAATGCCTCACTGAAGCTCAGAGGCACTGCCCTACTGTGCTCGCTAATTTTGTACCCCTGTCAGAAAAGCCATAGTCTTTATGATCCTGTTAGGTGAAATCTTGATCTCGTTAAAGTTGGTAGGGAAAGGAAACTCCTTCTGACTTCTCTGGGGCCAGGATTTTCTCTCAGGACTGACCCCACAGTTCAGCCATCCTGGATAGTGCTGGAGTGACCCAGGGTGGCGCTCACAGGAGAGCTCCCACTGAGTGATGGTACATCTGAATGTCACCCTGATTGTGTAGGACCAGGCCCACAGCCAGGGTGATTTGTTGTAGCCCCCCAGTAACTGACCCCACTGAAAGCACGGCACTGTTCCTGACTTCTGGTGCTACTGGGGCTGTGATTTTACTGACAAGGTAGCAAAGTTAGGTTAGCAGTAGGGTAATTACTGGGCTGTATCTCCTTCAAGAAAGCCAGTTCTGCAGCAGATTAGAAATGCATCAATACGTGGACTCATCATTAAGATGAGCATAGTTTTCACCATATATCTCTCTATATACACTATATGTATACATACACACAATGCTTGCACCAATTGTTATGTTCTCTGACTACTTATGCAAATATATTACAAAATGTCTTTTCTGTAGTGACTTCTTTGTACAAATTCCAATTGCTTTACTTGCTTTCCTGCTTAATTTTAAGAGAGCTTCATCTCTCTAGTCTCAGTCTTTCTATATTGACCTCTCCAGATTTTTTTTTTCAATTCAAGTATTCTGGCTTTACCTTGCAGGTGGGGCTTTCAAAAGCCCTTTTGCCTCTATTCAGCTCTCATACTGGTGTCAGTGGTAAAGGAAGCATTGGTTTCAGTGAAAGCAGAGTTCAGCTGGATGTGAGAAAACAGCTTTCCCTGTTCTTCAGCTGTGGTGCCAGGGTCTCTTCACATACAGATAGCTGTGCCTTTCTCATAGTGGTCTTTTTGTGTCCTCTGAGGTCTGCAAAAGGAACTAAATGAAGCGAGCCTGTCACTGGCACGTTGAAGTCTGCTACATAAATTTGTAAAGGATCTGCAGGTTCAGAAAGACAGAAATCACTGGTGTGTGTACATGCATTCCAGGAAAAAATGTATGCTGGGGACGTAAGTGCTTTTCCCTGCTAGGATGAGCATTTTGAATCAACATATGCAGTTCCAACAATCTCTAGCAGTAAACGTCTGGTTAGCATTTCTGAAGAGACAGTTTGACAGGCCTGCATGCTCTGCTAATAAGAAGACACTGCTGTTTAAGTTAAATGCATACTTGATCCCAAACCTCATGGAACCAGCAACTTTAATACCTGCTCCTTCCTGTTCATGCATCTTCTGCACACGCTCAGCATTCCACCAGGCTGCAGTGTGCTGTGTGCTGCTGCACAGGGAGTTACCTGCCTTCCAGGTGGAACCTGCTTCCCCAATGCCCTAAGTGGCACGCTCTCCATCAGCCCACCTTGGAGGGTACAGCACTTAGTGTAATAAACTACCACTGAGCAGAAAGGAGGCAGCACTTACCTGGAAACACTGTACCTATTATATATTTTCTATTTTCTGCCTGTTCTATTTTATTTTATTTTTAATCAATATCATGCTGCCTTGAGCAAAGTTAAGTGTTCCTGTGTCGTAGACCACAAATTGCTGCCTTACGGTATCATTGTTTTTATAAGTGCTTCAGGTGGTGGCTTGTCAGCTGTTTTCATGCTAATAGAAGGGGGAAGTAAAATTCAGTGAAAGGAAATCAGTGGTGAAATAGAAGCCAACAGTCAGTAAGTGGAGAATAAGCCTCACCCAGCATTCCCTGGGTAGCTCCTTTTGACTTTAACAGGAGTTTTATTTCAATAAAAACTAAGAAAGTAGTAAGTAAGGATTTTAGGATTTGCCTCCTGCTCTGCCCATGTCAGTGCTGCTACAAACAGTTGCTAACTTCTGCAGGATTAGCATGTAAGAGTTTTTTTGAACATCTCGAGATCCTAAATTCAGATCTCCACAAATGAATAGCCCATTTTGGTACAAGTGCAAAACAGGAAACGTGAGCAACCTGACTCCTGTTCCAAGGCATATTTATTTTGTGCAGTTTTTCTAGTTAGGAACATGCTGTAGACATGAGACAAGCCACAGAGCTGAAATTCAAACCTACCTTGGTTTGCAGACGTTTGATGGGATGTTGGGCCTGATGGGATTCATCCCAGCGTACTGAAGGAGCTAGGAGATGTTTGAGCAGTCACCTCCCAAAGGTGAGTCTGGGGAGGTTCCTGCTGACAGAAAGCTAGCCAACATTGTTCCAGTTTACAGGAAGGGTGTGAGGTCACCCCTGAGGCACCTTCTCTCCAAGCTGGACAAACCCAGTGTCCTCAGCCACTCCTCACAGGACATACCTTCCAGCCCTGTCACCAGCTTTGTTACCCTACTCTGACACCTTTAAAAACCTTCACATCCTTCTTAAATCGTGGGGCACAGTTTACAGAGTTGCATTCCCGTGCAGTGTTCCCTCAGAGTGCAGGAATGCAATTAGCCCAGCTAGAGTGAGTCATTTAAGGATGTGCTGTGTCAGCATTCATTTGCCTTGTGCAGCCCTTTGCAGAGAGGAAAGCGTGGTCTGAAAATGTACTGGCTAAGAGTTTGTTTTCATAGCATAGGTTTTGGCTCATAAATCCTCTTTGAGTAGGATTCAAATGTCATTTGAAATCTTTGCTCCTTGAAGACAGCCTTTTTCCTGAAAGTCCTCTGGATAGAGGACACTCCTTGCAAGGGAATTAATCTCTAGCCTCACTCTGACTGCTGATGCATCAGATCCATATTTGGACCCATGCTGATAGGATCCTAAGGATCAGGGTTTGCTGGGCCAATCATTAAATTTGTTTGACTTGAGAATTTACCTGTATGATTGATTTAATCTCTGTGGCACGTGCAATGAGCAGTATGGTGAACTGTGTTTTTCTTTGTATAGTTAAACTAGTAAAAGCTCTGGATAAAACTTAATCATTGTCATTAGCCTTTATTGCAGGAGTCTTGAAATCTCCCATACATGTGATACTGTTTCTTCTGTCTAGGCAGGCAATGTGGTGACAGGAGAGATGGTAGAAGAACTTATTCTTTCTGGAGCAGATATTATTAAAGTGGGTATTGGACCAGGTAAGTCAAATAACAGTGCCTTTTGGTAAGAACTGGGGGAGCTGTCCACATGACTCCAGTGTATAATGCTGTTTTCTTGCCTGTTAGAATGCCTAGATCCACTCAGGTCAATAAAGTACCAGTGCCCTTGTACACAGGATATTTAAGAAATACATGGACAGGGTGCCAGTGTTTTGTACTGCAAACTGTTACATATTACACCTTCAGCCATTAAAGATGCCTGTTACTGGAAGCACTGAGCTGCCTGAGTTCCTGACATTATCACTGCTAACGTGTTGTGTTTAGGAGCACTTTTCTAGCCTGTTGAAAAGAGGCTGAGTCATCCCAGCTAAAGCTCAAAGGATATGTGTTCAGGTATCCACTTTTATCAGGGAAGGATGGGTTTCTAAATAGCTTTATGTGAAGCTGAGGTCACTCGTCAAAGTCTTCAAAGATGAAATGGCATTCCTTGTGAAATATGCATAACATTGCTCTACCTGTTACTATTGCCTGGGAGCTAAAATTTACATTAATGCACTTACATGCTATCTATCACTCTAACATTCCCAGAGGTGAATGAGGGGACTCTATACTTCTTATAGTGTTTTTCCTATGTTGCCTTCCCTAATATTGTTTTCTGGCATACACTGGCATAGTCTTTCCTTTTTTTTTCCCTCCCTGTACCTTTTTCCACATGCTGCTTCTTAGACTGCAGCTGGAGTCACCATATGTGGGCTAGATTTTAAAGTGGCTAACACAAATGCCACTGACAGTATAGCTGTGATCAGCCAGAAGATACATGAAGAATAAACAACAGACATGTCGTGGTGTAATTATCACAGGCAAATTCAGCTTTAAAAGAAGCATAATTAGAGTTTGTAGCCTCAGATGTGGAAATATGAGTAAATTCTGTATAGACCTCCCTGGAGATCTTCCTGAACAGGTCTGTACAAGTTGACCACCCAAACTCACAAGTAACAAATGTTCCTCCCTCAGGTCTTGAGGCTCTTTTCCAGATAATGTCCATCCTGTGGAAAATGGTAGTGATTTATTATACAGAATTACATACACTATAAAGTACATGCCCTGTGGAGACTATAGTGGAACTAATTTTCTTCCTGCTTTGCAGGAATTCTTCTTAGTGTTTTCAATCTGTCAGTTCTTTGCAAGATCTTTGGGAACTTTTAGTTTACTGGTAGCTTGAGTATACCTGGATAACAGCTGGATGACGGGATCCAGGTTTCACTGCATTTGGTTTAGAATCTGGAAATTCTTGTTATCCTAAATTACAGAATCTAGACTGTCAAAAAGCAGTCCATATTTTGACTCAATTTGAGGAAAAAAATAGAGAAGGTAATCCAAAAGATCTATAGCCGTGTTGCTGTGTTGAACTACAATTGAAGTGGTTTTTTTAATATATATGTATATACCTTTATTTGTACCTATACCTACATATATGCACAATATATGGATATAAATAATATGGTTTAATGATCAGATGTAAGCAGTACATTTCCTGTGATGTTACACTATACAACTTTCTGATGATTACTTATCTCACTTTTTAAATGCTGTGTGCTGAATTTCTTTTATATTCGCAAATATTGAAATCCACCAAATATTTCTGCTTAAGTACTAGGCAAAAGATGGTTTTCTTTCTCTTGAGAAAAATCATCACAAAAAAAAGAACAGATTTTCCCTGAGAATTATTTTAAAAACCATATAGAAAAGAGAAATATTTATTGGAAGAAATATTCAGGTATTAAATGTTGCTGCTGAGGCTCACGGTTTGTGACTCTGGGTCTTTTGCCCCTTTCCCTCCAGGCACACACCTCAGTCAGATTTGCTTTCTTGTGATGCAGTAATTCCCTCACTGAGAAGAATCACTGATGAGACCTAAACTGGGACTTGCCCTGGAGAAGAAAAGGGGATATTAGTCTCCTCAGTCACAGCTCCCACTAAGTGGTATTGATAGCATTTCAAAACTCAAGTTCCTTTGTGTTCCTTTTATCTCTGCGAAGCCAGCATTGGCAATAGAGACTCCTTGAGAGAAAAATAATACCAGCAGAAGCACATTTTTTCTGTATCTTTTGTGTCATCCTAATGGGATGTTTATTCCTCTCATTCTCTTGTCCAGGTTCCGTGTGCACCACTCGGATTAAGACAGGGGTGGGCTATCCACAGCTGAGTGCTGTGATTGAGTGTGCAGACTCAGCACATGGCTTGAAAGGACATATCATCTCTGTAAGTAACTACCATCTACTCTCAGATTCCCACTGTGCAAATCCCTGCGAAATAGGAGAATCCAACAGTCTAGTACCTCTCGTGTTAAATAAAGGCTATCCTTCTGTCCATTTGATCCCTATACTAGCTCCCAGGATAGCCAGTGGAGATCTGGATGTAAAGAAACCAACTCCCATGAATGTTAGAAAGACACGGGCACCTCACTCCTGTTGGTGCCTTTGGAAGTCTGCTGCTTGCTCTCCAAACACAGTAAGCTGTTCTGTGAACAAAATAAGAGGCTTGATAGTGTTTTCACATTGAAGCAAACAGTAATTCCTACAAAAGATTTTGGCAGAAGGAGTGGAATGGAAGCATGGCTTTCCCCAGAGAGTGGGACTGCAGGGCAGGCAGAGGAGGGTAAAATGATATGAGCCCATCTATGCACTAGCTGGATTGCTTCAGATAGCATCCTCACAGAGCTCTCTGTGCAGGGACAGGAGTGTTTGAGGTGGCTCTTTTGAGCACAGCTGGCATGTGAGACACTTATGTTCTCACACAAGCTCTGGGGGAAGAACAAGCCTGTGGAGGAAATAGAGCATGTATCTGTACTGCCTATTAATGGCAGTTTACACTCTACCAGCAGTTTACACTCTACCAGTTTCACCTCGCACAGAAAAAGCACATCTGTTGTAAGCATGGCTTCAGACAGATCCTGTGTGCTTACGCTTGCCCAGCCAGTCTGTGTGCCCCTGACTGTGTGAGGTCAGTCTCTGCAGGCTGGCTGGGAGGCAGCTGGTCCTCAGGAAGGCACAGGGGCTGACCTGTGTGCTGTGCTCACAGGTGCCCTCACAGCCAGCAGCCTCCCTCTGCAGCCCTAGAAGAGACCACACTCTGAATTTTACATCTGCTGCCAGGTGAAGTCATGGAAGGCCCTGGTTTGTTTGACCCAGTTGGGACTAGTTGGTGTGTTGTGTTGTTGAGGAAGGAGGGGAGAGGAGAACAAACTGACTGGGGATGGGCAAATGTATCTCCTAGAGTGTATCTCCTGGAGCTGTGGGTGTAATGGAGCAGGAACACATGTGCTACAGCCAGATCTCTCTTGCTGTTGTTAATACATGTGCAGTCCCTCCTCTCCATGGCTCCTGTGTAAGAATTTTGCAGAAAAAAAAAGAAAAGCAGTCTGTGACTTTTATGACTTGGGCAGTATTACAAATGTTTATGTCTGTAGCAGAGAGCAGAACGTGAGCAATAGAGCATGAAAGACTAACTCATCACTGTGAAGGCTGGATAAGTATAGGTGTCATCCTGGCAGCGGTGCTCAGAGACCCATCCTAGTTTTGCAATAGTCATTTTCTGCTAGCAGCCCTCAGAAGAATGCTATCCTGGTTTTACATGGAAACAGAATGTGTATTTAGACTGTTTTAAAAATAAATGGTTCTGTACTGTTTCTCCTTTCCTGCTTTGGGAGTGGATCAGTTCCTGACCTGTGTAGGTCATGCTGGCTTCCATGAGCTCACACCTGTCAACCCCTTAGACATTGTGGGGGAATGTAGGAGGGCAGTTTGATACCTGTCTGCTACAACATCTGGACCAAGAGAAATACATTCAGCTGCAGCTGAGGCCTGTTAACACCACTGCAACTCAACTCTGTCACCCAAGCTAGGGACAGTAAGGCAAGGATCAGGACATTATGCCTGAATTCTGGAGCATTCAGATAGGTGTTGGTATGTTTATTGGGGAAAGAAAAGGCTGGACTGCATGGTTGTTGCCAGAGCTCTGGCAGGAATATCACGGAAGAGAGGTATCCTCACGAGGGGAAAAACACCATATGGCAGCAATCCTAAGTATAGAACTGGGTCTAGTTGCAACAAGTATACATGGCATCCCTCAAAATGTCTCACTGCTGTCTTTCTGGGGGTTCAGGAAGGGACACACCGTGCCTGAGCCAACAGAGATCACTACAGGCAGCCATCTATGTCCCTTTGTCAGGAGAAAATGTGTCCAGCAGTTTTTTTAATATTGATATGTAAGTAGCAGGAAGGATGAGAAAAGATTCAAAGCCTACCAACTAGCTTCATGTAGATTATAGCTAATGGGGTGATGTGACTTAGTCCCCTGGGGCACTTTTGTTGTATCCACTTCCATCTTGTCCAGTACCTTCGTCACATTGCTCTTTTTTCTTGTTGTGTTGGCACAACTTCCACATGAAGGAAGAGAATTCTCACTCCAGGAATGAGAAGGTGATGAGCATTGTACAGGCACTGCAAGGAAAGCAACACGACTGAACCCCATTCTTCAGTAGCTCTGCTAGGATGGGAGCACAGACTGGGATTTGAACAGTCATTACTGAAGTGATCGTGTAGGATTTTTGGGGCTGACATATTGGCAAAGAAGGTGACAATATTCAGGCAAACATGATAGTCCAAGCGAATGTCTAGTTTCTCCCTAGTCACTTACACAGAGAAGGGGGAGGTAAAATTGCAGCGGCTACTTTTCTCATGCTAAATTATCTGTAAGACTCAAAGCTCACCTCAGAAATTAATCTTTCATGACTCACTGAAAGCAGAGAGGAAACCCTGTCTCGGATACAGGCACTGTTTGTGTCCCATGCTGTTTGTCTGGGAGCCAGTAGTCTCACTTTTCATTCTCACTAATCCACTGGCCTTGAGAAAGAGCAGCAGTGAGTGACAGTGGAGGGGCCATTTAGCAGGAGAGCTCCTTCAGCAACGCCCTGCTTGAGATAAAGTTTCTGTTTCTTGTAGGTCAGAGAACTCCTCTGCTGGACAGAGGGGTAGTCACGTATTCTAGTAAGCCAGCTATGTGGGGAATGGAAAGCAGCCTTGCATGTGTCCTCTCCTATTTGATAGAGATCCCTGTTTCCCCTTCACCCTGCCTGGGCCGTGGGTCACCAGCAGTCAGTGAAAAGAATGACTCAGGAGTTCTTCACCCAGCTACTGCCATACCATCTCCTCTTCCACACAGAAATATGCCCAGTGTATGTAGTGCAGAACAAAGCACCACATGTATTCTTTCTACTGCTGTATATGCCACATACTTCATATATCCCCTGCACAATAAATAGCTGTCTCCTGATACTGTCGAAAGCACTGGTTATACAGTTTATTGCAAGGGTTGCTTGAAACATAAATCAGTGATAAACTCATTATAAATTGCATATAATATTAAATGTTTGACCAGTACATGGTTTTCCATCCTGTATTTTTTTTTTCCTCAGTGTAAATGTTCTTTCTCTAAAATGGCTTATCTGCCTAGGCACAATAAGATTATTTTAGCCACGTTAAAATACATCTGTTGCCTGGAAAGCTGCTTTCACCTCTCCTTCCTAGCACCCAGTTGGCTCAGAATCATGCCCTCTGCTGGCTCCATGACCACCCTTTCCAGTAGGCTTGCTTCAGAGTTACACCAGTGCTCCTGAATTCAGAGGCAGATTTGTACAGATCAGTTTCCCCAGGGTTCTGAGGCAGAGGCTGACTCTGCAATAATCTCCACAACTGAAGCCCAGCAGTCTGCAAGTCATTTTGAATCCAGACCCACGCCCCTGCTGGACAAGCAGAATTGCAAGGGGAAGCTTCCCAGGCAACGCAGCAGCATAATAGTCTTACTTTCTAAACAGAGGGCTTGATTTTTCACACAGAATGGAGGGGTTTAATGCCTGTAGCTTTATTATACGGCATCTTCTGACATAACTGCTTAGTACATTCCCCTTTTGTTTCCCTTTCTGTGAATCACTAAATTTACCTGCTTATGTGAAGTAAGTGGAGACATCTACAGATGAAGAAGTGCTATGAATCATCATCGACAGTTCCTTTTATCTTAAATGGTAACTCATGAGCTTTTGGGCAAGTCTCTTAAGGTGCTCAGCATTTTGTAACCCATTCAAAGTGATATTTTTTGAAGCTGATGGTTAATGATTACGCATTAATGCCTCCATCCCTTAGCGTAAAGCCTAAAACCTCCATCACTGCCACTTCTCGGTTAATTATAAAAGTCAGACACTGAGCCACCCAACAACAACAGACTGCAAGCCACCTAGCAGAGAGCATTCATAGCCAGCATCTCTCAGGCAGACAGCAAGAGTCAGGCAGATTCCTGACACTGCTCTTTGAAGATTATTAGACTCTTCTTTCTACTTTGTCTCTTCTTCCCCTGACACATGCACATGCACTCACACCCTCCTCCAGGCTCTGACAGACTTGTCAGAGGGAAAGAAGTGCACAGGCAGAGCCCTTAACAGGAGAGAGAGATTCAGCTGTCAGCCCAGCATTCCTTTCTGGATCTGACAGCAAGGGTGTCTAAGCTCAGCAAAGGCATAATGTGCTAGAGGTTATCAGCAAATGGAATAAAAGCCTTTAAAGTTCTACCAGGTGCAGTTTGCAGTGGATTCCCTTTGAAAAGCCACTCACTTTTGGATCCACCTGCTCAGTTTGTGTCTGAATCCTTTTCTGGGCACAGAGTTTCTAACCCACAGCCCTGCTGCCAGCTCCCCACGAGAGACAGCTCTGCTTTGGCTGATGGGGAGGGGTGTCTGGCTGTGCTCGGCTGCAGGTCTTACACAGGCATGCATTTCTGGCAGGAGGGAGGCGAAACAAAATGAAGTAACCGTACAGTCTGGGGGGTGGCTTCAAAAGCAGGAAAGCTTTTGGATCTGATCATCAAAGGAGTGGGGAGCCCTCCTGCTACAATGACTCTGTAGAGTACAAGGGTCTTTCATCTGGTGCTCAGACCTTTACAAAACCTACAGAACCGTGGCTCACGATGAGCTGTGCTGTGTGCCATTCCTTTTTTACAGCTCTGTCACACATGCATAACTTCCCTCCCCTCAACCGAAACCCCTTCATCAGCCATTTCTTTGCTCTGCACTGAAACTGAAACGCGTAGGTCTCAAATGCTAAAGATCTAAAGTGCTGCTGCTTCCTTACCAAACCCACAGCAAACAGTGAGGAGTACGAAGAGAGATTCATTTTCACCTACCAAAGATTAGATTCATCAGTTTTCTTAGAGATTATCAGATAAAAATCCAACATAGCTGATGGTATATTCCCCCCACCCCTCCCACTGTGACCTTTCAATGTATTGTAAACTGCTGAGAAAGTTATTTTAAATGTCTCTGGTGGTTTAAGGTAGAAGGTTGTGGTGCATCTGTATCACACAGCCTTTCATGAAAATGGCAGGAGATGATTCACATCATCAGAGGAGGTTTTGGTTTCTGGGATTTAGGAAGTTGCAGTCAGGAATTTGTAACCATTATCAGTGAACTATACAATAGAGTAAGTGAGCCCTAAGGAGGAAAGCCATGGAAAGGATCATGCAGATTCCATAAAAACGTAGCCAAGAGGATATATACCAAGTGCTTGACAGGCTGTTCCCAAGCAGGGCTGTGGTGCTTCAGGTCATGGAGCTGCAGTGCTCACTTGGGTCCCCAAAATGAGCTTGCTGCCACTCACTGTCTCTTCTCTTTGTGCAGGACGGAGGATGCAGCTGCCCAGGAGATGTCGCCAAAGCCTTTGGTAAGGACCGTGTGTGGTGACACCCCGTGTATCTCCAGCACCCCTGTCAGCAGGGATGCAGCAGTCTGTTTGGCCCTGAATTCCATTAGCAGTAGGTTACCTTCATCCCTGCGGGTCACTCCAGTGAAATTAATGCCCCTGATGTGGATTTGGTCTTTGCACCAGACAGTCCGAACTTCTGCAGTGCAAAGAGAGGTCAGAGTGCTGTTTGGCAATTATCTGCCAGGTGTGACATACAGCCACTGGGACAGTAATACAGAGAAAAGTGATAAGGGCTTCTTCTGAGTAGGGATCAGAGACGCCTGTAACATTGCCAGTTCGGCTGACTTGAGGCTGGAGTAGAGGAAGAGCTGGTGGAATGCGTGTTGGACAGAAGAACAAAACAAAAAGGCAGGCCAGATCCCTGGAGATGTTCTTGGGATCAGCTGTCCACTTGAAGAGATGAGATTTTATTTATACTGTATCCCCTAGAGCTAGGCAGATGTCTAAAGCATCTAAGTTAATAATTAACAGATTTTGTTTTCATGCCAATAGCTTCAGTGAATTGCACCAGCTCTTGGTAGAATAGAGTATTTAATCTGTGAGTGTTGTGAGTTGGGCATGAAAGTTACATTGTTTGCGGGGTCACGCTCATGATTGTCACTTAGCCATGACCTTCTTATAGCAATATATGGGAACCGGGCATTAAATGCATCCTGAGATGACAGAACATTTAAAGGCACTCCCCCAAAATACCAGACTCCCAAAATGCCAGACTCTTCGGAGACATCACAGTAGGGTAATACCTGGGATACAGTGGGACAGCACAGTCTCTCATTGGGATTTCAGGGTGGTACAGTAACAAGAGATAGCACGTTATGATACAGCATGTCTGCTTTGCAGGAAGCTTTGCAAGTATGGAAAATAGAGGCAGGCCTAAACTCGGATTACAGACCTGCCAAGAAAAACTCTGGGCCCCCTGGAAAGGTTGAAACCAAAATCTGTCTTCTAAGTTTGCACACAGCTCCTGTTTTGAGACAGGTCAGATGACAGGCAAGACTTAATTAGAGAATTTGAAGCACAGCTGTGGAGTGATAGCTACCAGCAAGGAATGTGCTTGGTCAGAGTATTTCACATCACCCCTGTGTTACCCAGTGGTGATGTGATGTGAGGAATAGATACTTCCAGCTGGGTGATTCCAGCATAGCTGAACAGCAGCATACACCCTCTTTGACAAGCAGATTGTATTAAGAAATACCCAGCCTCTCCTCAGTCCAGGCCACTCTGACATGCTGCCTGCAGTGAGGTCTTTGTTCTGTCTGCCTTTCTCTGGCTCCACAGCTCTCCAGGTTCTCACTGGTGATGTTGCTGGGAGCTTGTGAACTGAGACTGTGACCTCACTGTGTTCCCAGCTGCCTGCACAGAGACCTGCCCTATGCTAAAGGTCCTTTTGCGACAACAGCATTTCCAGAAGTTAGAGCAACAGGAAGCAACTTCAAAGTGTTTCAGATGTTTTTCTTTCTGATGTTTGTAACAAGTCTGAAGGATCCGTGTAGTCTCTTCGGGCTAACTGAACCTAAACCTGCTTGAAACCTGTGAAAGGGCAGATTCTGGCTTTGCTGATGGTCAGGAGGTGCTGGGATTCACAGTGGTGAGTGCCTGAGGGCTACCACGGATTGTCCCTTGGACAGAGGAGCACCAGAAAGCTGAGCTCATACTGGCAGTAGTTGTACTCTTGATAGTAGACCAGACAGATCAGTCTGACTGTGTGTCACGGGTACAGGGCTGGAACTGACTCAAATGACCCTGAGGCAATAAACTTCTCATATCTGACTATATACAGTGAGGAAGACACACTGGGGACATCTGACTGGCTGGAGCCAGGTGTGCATTTGTCAAAGGTGTGTGGCCAAACAAGCTTTGCGATAACGTTATTGCTATCAGTTTATTGAGTGCTGCTGAGGTGCCTGGCTGTGAGTCTCACAGAAGGCAGCTGTCATGCCCATGAATTGTCTAGCCCAGACCTCTGTGCTTGCTAAAAGCCTCACGGGGGGGAGGAGTTGAAGAAATATATTGGATAGCAAAGACTGGGTGATAAAACACACAGATGGCCAGTTTCACTTAGGGATAAAGGCCTGGACAAAGCATGGGCAAGAAACCCGAAGATGACTTTTGGTTGAAGTGATTGTGCTATCTCTTTCTGGTGGATCATTGTAAAATCTTTGTGAAAGGGGATGATTCACTATAAAGCAGTGACAAAGCAACCACTTGAATGACAGGAGGTGTGAGGGAATCCCAAATGTGAACACCAGCATTGACAAATGGCTAAAGATGTGACTGGAGGAGGCAAGTTCATGGAAACAGGAGGAGTAGAGTGGATTGAGTGCAAGTGGAGAACTGTGAAGAACCAAGAAGCAGATCTTGAGAAGCTCTACAAGTGGAAGGTGACACCATTGACTGGTGCCAGGAGTCGGAGGCAGATTGGGCATTCTGGCAGAGGGGAAACAAAGTAGAAGCCTATTTAAAAGGCAAGGAACAGAGAAGCACTGAGGGTGAGGGACAAAGACGTTGGGAGTGACAGATGCTTTTGGGGAGACTGCTGGAATTCCAGAACTGCTGGATGGAACCTGGTATAGATTTGGTAAACTGAAGATGTCACTGTCATTAGGGTATTAGAGATGATAATGGAAAAGATACAGGTTAATAGGAGACAAAAGAGCTGTTTTGATGCAGGAACGAGGAGTAGGGTGAAAGAACTTTATGGTGGGCTCTCAGATGGTTCATGTAACCGTACCCTTGGAAAGGTTGGTAACATGAACACATTTCTCAGAATGCCCCAGGGAGGCACTACTGTCTCCTTTTTTAGTGATGAGAAGTCAAAGCACAGAAGTACTACGTTCAATTGCCTGAGGTCACATATATTTTTGTGACACAGCCAGGAAAGAATGTGCCTTTTGAATCCTATGCCAGCATCTCTAACACATTACTGCTGTCTCTTACAGAAGTGGTGAGAAGAGATGCAGGAGCAGGGAAGGGAAAGGAAGGAAAAATCATGCAGAAAAGTCAACTGGGGACATACACTAGTCCCAGATTATACCTGACAGATCACCACTGACTGGCTTTCTTTCCTGTTTACAGTAACTGTGTGTGTGTACCTACTGCTGCAAAGGCTTGCTGGCTCAGCTGGAGCACAGGTGATTCCAGGGCCAGCTCTGGTCCAGGCAGACTTACCGAGCATCTGCCTGGAGCTCTGCCCAGCCTACACATCCAGGCTGACTCCAGCTGAATTTGTGCAGAGCCGGTCTGGTTATCAGGAACTTGTGTAATCAGGCATACAAAAGACATCTGAGGGACTCTACCTACATCCAGCAGAACTGTGTGAGTGCTGCAGGTTTGGGCTGGCATCAGCACTCGTGTTCTGTAATGGCTTGAAAGAGTAGGCACTGTGAAAATACCTTCCGCAAAATCAGCCCAGATACAGCACAGGCCTCAAGGGGGAAGTCAGTGCAATAAAGTGGCATTGTGTAGAAACAGGGCTAGTCTACCAAACTCTGGGTGAACTCTTGTGTGCATCCTGTATTATCTAGGAGGTTCTTGCCAGGTTTTCCCAGTCCCCCCCAACCTAAAAATAAGGGCATGTTGTCAGTCTGTACCTGAAAGCAAAAGACTGCAGATGGATGTTGCAGACACCGCCAGTGCTTCTGGTGGTTATACAAAAAACCATGCATGAGTTAAGAAAGACCATGCTAAAAATTGCAGCTTCCTGGTCAGATATCAGCTGGCAGAAGAGCAGTGGAACAGACTTGAAACTTTCAGATATCTTTGCGACACTGAAGCATAGTGGAAGGTTCTGGAAAAGAATATTTAGTATGGGCTTGTCATTTCTGGAGTGGCAGGGCAGCAGGCATGTGTCATTTCAATGTTTAGACGTGCTGCATCTGCTGTAACATAGCTCCTCTCTTCTGGAAGAGCTTGATGAATTATGTTGTAGTTTGCAAAAGTTACTCAAGTTGGATGAGTTTCAATCCTGTAATTCAAACATACTTGCTTTCCTCCCAAAATACGCCGTCAAAAGAAAAATAATAAGTAGATACTGAAGTGCACAGGAACCAAAATCCTGTGATTCTGAAGTGTAGATTTCATGTGAGTCTCGCATTAATAATTTGGAGGCTGTGAGACCCCCATCCAGAGATGGCACTAGAACTGGGCATCAGGGGATGGTACTGACAAGGCCAAGAGTCCAGAATGTCCTTTGGCAGGCCTTTGACTTGTTTAAACGCCCTCTTTGAAACCTTAACGTCAAATCTGTCCCTCTTTCCTCGTGTTGTTTTCTTCCACCCGTGAGGAAGACATAAACTGGATTTCCCAGGGTACTTACTTTTTATAAGGATGGAGCACGGTTGTGCCAGGTAGCAACAGGAATTTGCCACCAGTAATTAAGAATGTCTTAAAGCATGAGCGTTCCCTTTGATTTTGGCAGGTTAATAGTAATAACAGATGTGAGTCAAACGAAGGCTTTAAAACTCAGCCATCTGAAACGAGAGCTCAGGAGAAATCTGCCAGGTAGCTGGCATGATAGGACACCTGAATGGGTGCCTGGCTATAAATACTGCTTGTGATGCACTCAGCAGTTTTGCACAAGCCTCATTTTTAATAGCCCTTTACCATGGACATAGTGTTCCTTTCAAGCAGCAGCCAGGCCAAGGGAGGTGAGGTCAGCAGAGCAGCTGGATGCTCCACTCCCAGGCACTGCTCCCAGGTCTGCTCTTTGGCAAAGGGGTGAAGGGAGGGAACTGGCACACTGCACAGAGTTGTCATGTGTTCTGAGATCAAAATATTCCCAAATTCACATTTGGCAGAAGCTGAGCAGATTTGATAGCCATTTCACCTCCTTTTCAGATTTCAAGGTCTGATGCTGTTGCTTGGGTAGTGACAGAACTCGGAGCAAATTCCAGTGCCAGACTTACCTAGCCTGGGATCTCAAGAGGGCGGGTTTAGTTCAGGCTCATCTGCTTTCTATGAAGTGAGGTTTATAGCTCTGTTCTCTTGCCGGTTCTGGGAAGAAGCTGAGCAGAGGGGAGGCCTGTTCTGACACATACCTGGTGAAGAAGCAGAGGTTATGAACAGGACAATGCTTTGTTTCAGGGATGGGGCACCACAGGCTCATAAAAGAATAAAAGACAAACTTTTCCAAGCAAGACTAGATACGCCAAAGTATCACAGGAGGAGCTGCTGGTGGAGTAGTTCCAGCCCAGCTGGAAATATTGGAGATCACAGTAGAAAACCCAAGAGTGATTCCAAAAACCTTCTTCCTCATCTTACTCCCGGTGGAACCGATTTGATGGTTTACAAAGCCAGAGGAGACAGAAAGACTGAACAGTCATGATCAAGTATTCAGGGTTGTTACTCAGGATCTGGAACATATTTAACAGTTGTAGCTCTGGCTTTAGACCTCCCTTGTGGTGCATGCTGAGAACCACAGAGCCAGGGCTGGTGGTCCTTGGCCCACAGTTTTTAAACAGGAGCCAAATGCAGACCCATTCAAGGGATCATCCAGAACACATGGCTGATGAACTTCGAAAGTGCATAATTTCAGTAAAAGATCTGCTTATGTCATTATTGGGAGGAGTACATGACATTCATGAGTATGCCTTCCTTCAGGGTACATTCCCACTCACAGCTTGTGCCCCAGAAGGTTCCTAAAGTAGGAACCATCCTCTTTTCTGTACAGTGTTGATGTCAACAGGACCCAGCCCTGTGTTCAGGACTTCTGATTACTGCAGCCACAGTAGTAGTTAGTGAGGAACTATGCTCAGATACTATTATGTAGTAAAGAGTTAAAACTGAATTTGAAAATAAAGTGTGGGGTGGAGTAGAATAATCTGTATCTTTGTCATCACAACGGAAAAGGACTTTTTCAGTTTAGAATACCAGATAAATTCAATTCACCATGTGTCAGTTCTTCAGTAAAGCTTTCCTTCTGAGTTCCCTGTTCTGTTACAGGAGGGGACTCTGTACCAAACTACTTAGTGCTGGCTATTGTTTTTTGAAGATCACCATGTTCTTGCCTTATCTTCTTTCACCTTCTTGTCCTTTCCCTGCTTTCTAACGTGTCACTTTGCTGATCACAGGAGCCGGTGCTGACTTTGTCATGCTTGGAGGGATGTTTGCAGGCCATGACCAGTGTGCTGGAGAGATTATGGAAAAGAATGGCAAGAAGGTGAAACTCTTCTATGGAATGAGCTCTGATACAGCCATGAAGAAGCACGCAGGAGGGGTTGCTGAATACAGGTATGAATTCCCCATGGGAGCAATCGCTGGGAGCCATCCATACAGGAACTGGAGCTGAACTGTGCAAAAGGCATCTGCTGGAAACAGGCCCATGCACCTACTCCCATTCAGGAGGCTGCTGCCTACACTTAGGACAGCAGATCTGAGGGGAGGGATGACATCAAGAGCGAGCCAGGGAGGAAGAACTGGGGGTGGCTAGCTGAGAGCAGTGATGTTCACTCATCTGCAGCCAGTGTGGTGAGCTGTGTCACTGCAGCTCTGGCTGCGTGGTCTGGGAGGTCATTAGGCACTTGCAGGTCTCCCAGGATGTGTATGAACTAAATGCTGGAACATGGCATATCAGGCTGCGTTTTCTGTCCCTCTGCGTGTCCAAGCTGTGTGTCCTGTCGTTGTATGGGTTCCCAGCTTGCCCAATGCTCCCTTCTGTGGGTGCCTGGTGAACTGGTGATCTTAGGCAGCAGAAGCCTCCTGTACAGTTCCCCCCCACTTTTTGGATAAGAGAGCATCACAGTAGGCTCAGATCATGGAGCATGCAGGAGCTTGGGTATTGAGCTAAAATCCTCAGGGGAGAGGAAAGGAAGACAGGCTTTGCAAAGGAATCTATTGTCCATTGCTATTTGACTCCGGAAAGTGCTGAGAGTTTTGAGTTTTTGAAAAACAGAAAACCTCTGTGTCTTTTCTCTTATGAGTGGCAGCTTTAGTCACTGCCCTTGGACAGCATGGTTCTGACATGCTTTGTTGGAGAATGTTTCCTGTCTTACAGTATACACTGGTTTTTTGAGGTGTCCCTTTTGATTCGTCTGTGCTGACGTAGATTCAGGCTCTGGTCACATCTGGGAAGCTGCTGTTTGCAAGAGGCTCAGAGACAGTGACTTTACAGCTGTTCCAGCCAAACACTCACGACTGGTGGGTTTTGTTGGCCTAGTCTACTCCAGCATACAAGTTTTTTCCAGCTGCCACCAGCAGCACTGTGAAGATGACAGCACAGAATGTAATGGGATCCACAAACCAAAGTGGAATTCATGCTCTGACAGACAGACAAGCTGATAGGACCACAACAATCCCAGATACCATGCTAGACAGAAAGCTCTTTGATCCCATCTCCTGTTGTCCACCCTGACATTGGCTCCTGTGGGGGTTTTTGTCTGCACCATGAAATTGTACACTAATTCACCTAGCACTTTGCAAAGTGGTCAGAGCATTTACACCTGTCTTCTTTGGCCTAAACCATAGAGTCATGGAATCATCTGGACCTTTAAAGGTCACCCAGTCCAACCCCCATGCAGTGAGCAGGGGCATCTTCAACTACATCAGGTTGCTCAGAGCCCTGCCCAACTTGGCCTTGAATGTTTCCAGGGATGGGGCATCCACTGTGTCTCTGGGCAACCCATTCAGTGTTTTTGCTTTCAAGCACAACTGTTTATTTGCAGAAGAATGAGAGGCCACCTGCATCTGAGACGAGCTGAAATGATGCACCAGAAAGATGGGCTTTCACATCCCTGAGCTTTGGTTCACTCTGGGTTCATATGCCACTGCCCAGAAGCAGCGTAGAGTTTTGAGGCTCAGTATGCACAGTCATTTAAGGCCTGGCCTGCCCAGAGCTTGTCAAAGTTGCAGGAAAAGTTTGAGAAAGGTGGCTGTACCAGGGGGCCAAAGGACTAAAGCTCTTAAATTTTGCTCCACCTAGTTATCACCAGCAGAACTAATTGCACCTGTCTCCCTTAAAAATTATTAGATCAAGTGTGAGTATTCTGTCTTAAAGGAATTAGGGATGTACAGAGAGGTGCTGTATTTGCCCCAGTCTGGACAGACCCTTTCAATTCATTATGGGCAATACTATATAAATTCTGCTCAATCCATAGCTGTATTTTGATTTGCATCCTTGATTTGAGAGTCCCTGGGGATCAGGTTCTGAAACCTTCTCAGCAACAAGGGAGAAGGAGCACAATCTGAAATTTTTAGTCCCTGGGTTTTTGCATTCGTTTTGGTTTTTTACTGCATTTTTGTGCCACTAATAGGTAACACAGAAGGAGTATCCCAGTCTGTTGCTAGATACAACAGCTCCAAACACTAAATCTGTGAACCTTGGCTGTTAAGTGTGAAGGTGCTGGGTCTCATCTTCTTCATGTTGCAGCCATGACACAGAGCTGGCTACCCATACCAGCCTTGGTCCTGCTTGGCCTGTTCCCAGCATGAGTGGTGCTCCTTTATATGCAGCTAAAAAGCCCGCCTGTAAGTCTCTATCAGTGACCCAAATAAGCTGTTTTGTCTTTAAAAGAGCCTAAGCACTCAGTGTTTTATTCAAGCAGTGGGGAGCTCAGTGTGCTCAGCCCCCTGCAGAATCAGACTACCTGCTCCTTGGCGGGAGAACCTGAGCTTGCAGCAAACTATTACATTAAAATTGACAGCTAAGGTGAGATGACTGTAGCAGGGAATAAAGTCAGGAGAGTAGTTGTTTTTGTAATGAGTATGTCAAGCTGATCCCATATAATTTTGCATGAAATCTGTCTACCCATTTATGTCATTCACCTATTGGTTTATTTTTACATTTTTGCCTCCTTCCCTGAGGAACAGGGATCAGAGCTGGGGATTTCTGAAAGGCAGTTTTTGCATTTCTTTTATGGGAGAAGTAAGGCAAGCAGGAACTGAGACTGCATGCAGTATTGTTCAGTTGGAACCAATTTGTTTTTGTTAACCCTTTTGAGATTTCATGGGTTTTGTGTGAATGCTGCAGTTCTGCTGTGGTCAGTCAGCAACTCACAGCTGCTACCAAGCTGAATTTGGGCACTTTATATGAACTACAGGGTGAAATCTGTGCCACAGAGACAGACCAGCACCAGCACCTGGCTGCTACTTACTGTCTTATTCTGTATCCTAAATTATAGCCTGGAAGACCTGCCCCCAGTTTCATTTTATTTAATGCCCCACTCATAAGGTTGCCTCATGCCAGGGCAGCTTGACCCCTTCATTCTGATCCACGTTTTGCTTGGCTGATGGAGCACCATCACCTGTGCTTTATCCCACCCACCCTGCCAGGATTCCCTCCATGCCAGCAGCAGCCTTGAGCTGGCCAGGAGTCCACAGACTGGCCCCTGTGCAAAAAGTCTGAAGCAAACAGTTCTCCCTTTCTATTCCCCATTCAGTGGCTGGCAAGAGGCAGTGTCTGCTGAGAGCATTCTGAGCACACCTTTCCCAGGTGCTGGGAGCCTCAATTGCTCTGTCTTCACCCTTAAGGGTCAGTTTTGGATCCTAACTCCGGGAGACTTGGAGCTGCAGAACCCTCAGCAGTTCTGCTGACCTGCTTATGTCCCTCTCTGCCAAGGGTGCCAGCTTTTGTGACAGCCTGTGTAATCCATTGTCATCGTTTAACCTGGCAGGCAGCTAAACACCACACAGCTGCTTGCTCACTCCACCCCACAATGGAATGGGAAAGAACTGGGAAAAACCCAGTAAAATTCACGGGTTGAGATAAAGACAGTTTAGTAGGGCAGAAAAAGGAAGGGATAATAATAACAGCAACAACAATAATATACGAAACAAGTGATAAACAATTGCTCACCACTTGCCAACCAATGCCCAGCCAGTTCTCGGGCAGTGGCCCCAGCCAGCTTTGCACCCTAGTTCATACACTAAGCATGTTGCCATGTGGTATGGAGCATCCCTTTGGCCAGTTTGGATCAGCTGTCTCAGCTGTGTCCTCTCCCAGCTTCTTGTGCCCCCCAGCCCACTTGCTGGTGGGGTGGTATGAGGAAAAGTCTTGACTTAGAGTAAGCACTGCTTAGCAACAACTAAAACATCGGTGTGTTTTCACCATTATTGTCATCCTAAACCCAAAGCACAGCACTGTACCAGTCACTAGGAAGAAAATACCCTCTGTCACAGCTGAAACCAGGCCGTCTGTGCATGGCCTCTGTGTAGGCATTTGTTGCTGGCAAAACAGTTTCAACTTGGGGATTTTCTGCTTTGCTTCATTTATTGCCAACTCAAACTTCTAATCACTGCTGGGTAATTGACCAAACTGTTAAGTAAACATCTTTCCTCCTCCTTTTGTAGACTCCATTTAAGCCAGACACCTCTCTTCACCATGCCAGGTCTCACCTCCCCTTACTTCTGCCACAGGCTCACACCATTTCTGGAGCCAGGTGGTACCATCTTGGTGACTGGCTTGATGCAGGCCGTGACCTTCTCCCACACAGCCCCTGACACCTGAACTCTGCCATGTATCCCAGCACAGCACCCCTGTGGATGCTCCTGTAAATTAACTGGGTGCTCCTCGTGCATATTGGGCACTCGTACTAACAGGGTGTTGGGATGTAAATAATTTGGGCACGCATGCATGAACTAATTGGGTGCTTATGCAAAAATTACTGGGCATTCATGCATAAATTAACTGGGCACTCATGCATTAATTTATTCAGTGCTCGTGCATGAACTAATGTGGCACTCACATAAGAACATGGCAAGCCCAGCAATTTATGGCCTATACGTCACTTCTCACCTCTGCAAGGCACATGTCAAGGAACTCTTAGAATGTTAATTCAATGTGAACTCTTTCAACATCATCACAATGTATATCACTTACAAACTCCACTCCTCCTCCCTTTGGGCCAGACAGTAGGGATTAATACTGTAGCAGCATACTTCACACTTACTGAAATGTCCCTCCTCCATCCTGACCCCTGTGTTACAGAGGTTAACATCACAGTCTGGTAATACACCTGTATATATAGAGACCCACATCCCTGGACCAGGCTACAGCCTGTGCAACAGTGTGTGCATACACATGGTGAAATTCCACCCGCTCTTCCCTGGGAACCAGATGATGGGACTCATCATCTGGGCAACATGTTATCTGTTGCAAACCCCTTTCCCCTGGGGACTACGGGGTTAATGTTAACTCAGCTTGAATATATACATATTCATCACAGACTTCACCCCCTCATCCCTGTGGACAAGACGATGGAGGTTAGTATGACATCGGTTTGAGCACATGCTGATTCCAACCATATGGTTAAGGGGCATGCAAGCAAAAATTACCACCACTGTTGAAGGTACCAGTAGGTTCATAAGCTCAGTAGCTACAGGGCTTCGTTCAGATGCAGAATTGGGAGGGGGAGTGAACAGTGTTGGCATGCAGCAGCATGGGCATTTTCCCATTTGGGGAGAAAGGTGACACACCAAAGAGCTTTGGTCTCTCAGGGCTTTGCTTTTGCACAGCCATAACAGCACTAATTGAGCTACAGACTTTTTGCTGTGCTTGCAGTAGCTTAACTCACAGCTCTGTATTTCTGCTCCACTTCTGTTCTATATACCTTTTCCTTCTGGAACATTCCCAGCATGCAGGGTGAGAGCACTAAGAATTTTCAGTCCTTTATGACGCTTCTTTTTCAAGGATGAACATAAAACTCGACTCCAGGCGCTTCCTGTGGAGCTAATCTCACAAATCTCTTCTAGCATGTACTCTTCCCCCAGTATGGCAGGATCTGGTAGGCAGGATTCACACCCAAATTACCCCAAATCCCAGACGTGCACTGCCTCACAATCTCCCAGGAAGCTCCCTGGAGCCCCAGCTGAACCTTCCAGCTTTGACTGGAAAAGGTGGGCATGGCCAAAACCCAAGAATGGTGGCATGACTGCTCTTGTATTGTTTTGTGGGTCAGGCCTTTTCCTGCTGGCAGTGAAGCTGGAAATAAAAGCCTGGCAGCTCCCAGCAGCACAGGCCCTACAACACATCCCTGAGCCCTGTGCAGTCTGAGAGAAGGCAGTGATACGTTCTTCTTCCACTGGACACTTACTGCAGTTGTTTATTTAGGAGTTTCAAGAAGGAGTCAATTACTCATCAGATGTAGGGAGATTAATCATGGTTCTTTATTCACACAGCATATCAACACTTCTCCTTTACTGCCTCCCTAGGGCTGCGACCTCCCATTTAAACTAACAGGATGAAATATAGCCAGGCTCACACTGAAGTACCTCCACACAGTTGCTGTTGCTGTTGTTAATGATTCATAAATGGAGCCTCCAAACAGGCATGCCCTTTCTTTCCTTTCTATCCCCTAGACAACTTGTTTAAGGAAGAACTAAACAAAGCCACATTGACAGCAATGACAGATCCCTGCCATGATTTGTGCCTCCATTTTGTAGGGCAGAAGGAGAGTGTCCCCTCTTTCGTCCACATTTGTCTTAGACCCTCACTTCCCAAAGCCTGCCTCCACTGGTGTGCCATGCAGAACAAGCTTGCTCTAGAGCCTACTGAGATCAGCTGCTGCAGGAGGAATTGCTGAGCATGAGGCTGGAGAAGGCTGGAGAAGGCTGGAGAAGGAGTGAAAGTTATTTGCCTGGACTCTTCCATCATGTAATTCTTCAGATGTGCCATTTGGGAACAGTGCAGTCTGTGCTGGCATGCGCCGGTCCTTGACAGTATTCGCAGCAATGCTATTTTTGTGGCCTTTTTGCCTGGCTCTGAATTATGTTAGATCACCTTTTAGCTTCAGGGGACAGCTCTGCAGCAGGTTTCTGTAACAGGTTTCCCACTCTATCTCCATGGGCCCTGGAGAATCACACTGGTAGGAGACAGGCAGAGCATTTCCATCTGTGTCCAGTCAGTGAGGTGGGACAGAGCCCAGGGGCTGTGCAGCCTCTGTAGGGCCGTGCTGAGTGGTGCCTGCTGAGAACCAGCTCCAGCATTTCCCTAAGTTGCCTGAGCCTGGCCATTCCTTAGACTTTAAAGCTTGCAGTTTTCACAGCCAGATTTACCTTTCGGTAAAGCTGGAAGTTTCACTGCTCGTAGGCAGATGGTAGAGGGGAGGAAGGGGCAGATCTGTAAATAAACTCCTCGGATATTGGAGCATCTACGAGATCTGTGCTTCTGGTTCCCAGTGCTGGTGGTGAGTGGAGCTGAGGGCACCAAGCAGCAACAGGCAAGCAGCAAAGCTGGGGGCTCGTTTGTAAACTGCAGCTTGCAGAGTATGAAGCTCCACATGGCTCCAGGGAACACACTATTAGGTTTTGCATCCAGATACAAATGCAGTAACCAATCTCTTCTCCAGGGCTTCGGAGGGCAGAACCGTGGAGGTACCATACAGAGGGGACGTGGAAAACACTATCCTGGACATCCTCGGGGGGCTGCGCTCCACCTGCACCTACGTGGGAGCTGCCAAACTCAAGGAACTGAGCAGGAGAACAACCTTTATCCGGGTCACCCAGCAGCACAGCCAGGTCTTCTCTTAGCCTACGACTGGGGGACTGGAGAGAGGGGTGAGGGAAAGCAGCAGGAAGGGCTGCCTGCTGTTTCCCTTTGCTTTCTCCTCCACGTTGTGTTAGTGGCAGACTTTCCTCTCTCTCAGAACAGCAGTGTCATAGCCCTTGGAGAGGCTGTGCCTGGGATCTGGAAGGGGAAGGTTGTGCTATTAACACAGTGCCATTGGTTTAAAATGCAGTTAGCCTCATCTTTTATCGCTGTGCCTCTTTTTAATGAATATTTCTTTACCTGTTCTTTTCCCCTTCTGATGAACAGCTGCTGAAACCTCAGTTAATAAGGAATTGGCTTGTACAGACGTGGCTGCTAAAGCTTGCAGACATTCACACATTCCCTTTTTTTAAGACTGACCTGTCAGCTACCACCACTTCTGGCAGTGCACCCTCCAGAAATTGCAGGCTGAGAGAGAAAAAGATGTGAGGAATTGCGTGGAGAAAAAAAAAATCAAATTCTCTTAATCTTTGTTCAGCCCAGAGGGTGGGTGTTAGTGGCACAGCTGCCAGCCTGCAGAACGTCAGAGGTGGATGGTGGATGAGGCCTGGCTACTGGTGACTTCTTAATGTGATGGTAAAAATGCCACATTTCTTTTCACTCTCGGTTCACAGGGCTGGTATTGCTTTTCTTACTTAAATCTCCCTGTTCAATGGACTTGCCTCTTCAGAGAAGCTGGCACTGAATGTAGCAAACCCGTGCTGGCCCCCCTGCCCCCATCTAGGAGATCATTCAGGAGAACACTTTTCAGAGCTTGCCTGCTTTTTCTTGAGTGCAGCTATTGAATTACCTGAGTTCCTGCTTTTACCTGCTCTCTGTGAACAGGTTTATAAGACATTAAAACTCTGCAACTGCAACCCACTGAGGGGGGTTTCCTGCAGCCCTCCCTCTTCCCTTGCCTGCTCACACCCATTTAGCAAAGATGTCAAAACGCTGTGCTGTGCATTGTCTGTGGCCAGGTGAAAGAGGCCAGAGGGATCAAACTGACTTTTGGTCATTTGGTATCACTCCTTTGCAGTCCTTGACACCACGGAAAGCAAAAGAGCTTTCGGCAGACCAGCCTGATTGATTGCAGGACATTGGCAGGCTGAGATGGAGTTAAAGCATTTGCTCTAAAGGCAGTAATGAATGTTTAGGACTCTGGGTGACACTTCAGTAAAGCGCAATGGCCTGCTAATTAATTGACAAATCACAATGAAATGTCTTTGGAAATACAGGTTGTACCCGCATGAACATACAGTACCTTGTTATGATAAATGGTGTAAAAGTGAGCACCAATGAATTAATAATGCTTGGCCACTTACTTTAAACTCTGCTGAGATCATAATGCAGCTGATGTTACTTCAGTACTTCAGAGTCTCTCCTCTCCTATAGACATCTGTGGAAAGAGGCAGGCTCCTTTGAAAAGCAAAAAATTGATCTGTAGAAAAAGGAATAGCAAAGAGAAACTCTCGAATTAAACTCGTACGCTGGACTGCTCAAAAAGCCATGCACAAGGATTGGTACAATTGACCATGCTGAGGAGCAAATCTAGGCTACAGGCTGATCCCTGGTGATTCTGAAATGTGTTCTGCACATTAGAAAAAGCACAGATTATCTTCTAAATGGCCTGGTATTTTAAATGTCTTCCATTTAACATGTAGGACATACTTCTTAGTTGTGGTGTGACCCGTTCCTCTGCTTTGGAGGTGGGTAAGGGCCTTGATGTGAGCACAGGTTATGCTTGTGCTGGCTTTAAGGACCGTTTGTCCTGCCCACACATCATAAAGGAATGTGAATGCAGGCCCTGATCTCTGTTTCCTGCAGCCTGGAAGCATCATTTTAAGAAGGTGCCAGGCTCCTTTGCCAAGAATACCACCATGGGCCACAGACTGCTCTTACCTGCACTCAGCCCAGAGTACAGGCAGCATGACCTGTAAGTAAGGCATCACTGTTCCTTTATTTATGTGGTGCAGAGGGTGGGGGGTACAAAAGCAAGTGAACACCTCCTTGAGAAGTGGGGTTAGACCATCACAGAGCAGGCCTGACCACAGGTGTGTCTCCACACTCGTGCCTTCGTATGTGGGAAGTGCAGCAGTCTGCTGGTCTCATGCCCACTCTCACTGGCGCTTTTCTACTTTTTTTAGCTACATTTCTAAGCGGAATTTAAGAAATACATATGCATATAAATATATATATATATTTGTAAACATTTTTTTAAAAGATCATATGCACACCAAACTGAGCAAGTTCATGACATGTCTTCAGAACAGTTTCTTTTCCAAAGGGCAGGTGCTGGGGGCCTTTCCATGGGTGTGGTACATGTGGAGCCCTTGGCCTGGGGCCACTCTTACACTTGCTTTCCTTCCCCTCCTGCACATACCTCTGATCAGTGACTAACAGGAAAGTCGTCTCCCAAATTCTTCAGGCTGTGAACAACACTGATGCCATGAGTGGTGACTGATAAAGTTTTGACTTGGGGTATTTCTGAACAGCAGCTCTTACCATCCTTCTGATGAACAGCATGTTTTCTTTCACTTCTCTCTCCAAAGTGAGCAGGAGAGAGAAATAGGCTGCAGAGAGGCTGAGCTGGTGGCATGTGTGCATCTCACCCAGCTGTATGTGACTTTTGTTCAGAGATAACCCTCAGCTGTGTCAGTTCTCACCATTGACACTGTACACGTCCAGCTCTCAGGCTGGAAAACAGAAACGAGCTTGAGTTCTCCTTTAACACCCAGTCCTGTGCTGCAGTAGTTGCCCTTGTCTTCACTTAGCCCCAGGTCCTGTTCCCTGCTCCAGCCTGCTGCCACTCCCACAGGGAACTGTGGCAGAGGGAGCTGGGGGCACTCTGTGCCTGGCAGGACGGTCTGAGCCAGGACCACAACCACTGACAAATGCCCTGTGCCGTTTGTGGATCTACCTCACCTGCACATCTAACTTGGGTGTCCTTCTGTGGGAAATGAAATTTGTAAGTGCGTAATAATGCTTAATGTTGAGTGATTCTGCATAACCAGGTCTTCTCTGACCCCGCCACCTCAACCCCCTCCTGTCTAGAGGAATGCTGTGAGTGTGACAGCCTGGGCTGTAGGCCAAGGGTATACCTGCAGGCAATTCTTGAGCACCCAGGAGCAATGCTGAGGTTCGGCCCACTGGCTCCACAGTGATTCACTTGAACATACCAAAGATCTACAAGCAGGCATGCTGAAAAGGCAGCATTACATCCTTAAAGCAATGCCTGCTGAGCATGTGTGTCTCTGGCTTCTGGAAACATAAAGACACCTCTAGCACCTCTGCTGCTCCCAGTCCTACCCTGGAGCCACCTTGCTGCAGCATCTTCTGCAGGGTGGGCTCTTCCCACACAGCCTGGCTTACCAGAACCCTCCCTGGGGAGGAAGGGCCTGGCACAGCAGCAGCCTTGCTGACACCTGGGTGAGGGATGGCTTTGAGGAGTGCACGTGTGGCCCTCCTTGTAGGTGTGAGGCCAGCTGCTAGAGGAGTGGGCCCTGAGCCAGCATCCTGACAGATGTAGAACAAGCCACGCAGGTCTCCGTTTTCTGAAAGAAACCCATGCCCATCTGCTGGCTGGAACAGCCAGTCCCCACTGGCCATGGCACAGGGGCTTTGGCTGTGCCTTGGTGCAGCTTTTTTTTCCCTTAAGGCATGGTGGGGTTGAATGTTGGATGGGGACACCCTCTAAATAAGGAGAGCTGTAAAGAGGGTCAGAAGGCGCCTCTGTTTGCATTTGGGGGAGCTTTTCTCATACAAAATGTGCCTGTACCTTTGTTTGAGCTAGTCAGTAGTGGGGGTAGAAAGAATGGGGATAAGGCAGAAACGCAGCAGCTACTGGCCCAGCCCCACTGTGCTGGGACAGGGGCTGGCAGTTCTCAGCCAAGGACACAAGGAGAGTTTGAAGCCTTCTCTGAACCAAGCACTCCCTGCTCTATACCTATGGAACTCCACTCCCTTGACAGGCTTGCTGCTACAGCTTGCTGCCAGTGTATGTACAGTGTCTGCCCATCACCTGGGCGATGGTGCTGCTCAGTTGCTAGTACCAGCTTTATACCAAAAATCCTTTGTTTGAGCCAGCAGTGCTTTTGCAACCACTGACAGGCTTGGTCTTGTGTAAAAGAGAGGGAAGGGGGGAAAAAAAGGTGAGAACAAAGCCAAGGCCCCTGAAGAGTGGTTTGCCTTCTGCAGCAGCCAGAGCCGGCAGTGGGAGAGGGCTGGGAGCTGACGGGGCAGAGCATGTCTGTGGTAGATGCTGGCAGAGCTCCACACTCCCAGAGACAGCGTGGACCACCCTCACCTGCACTCACCCAGATGTTTAAGCAAGCCCTCCCCAGCTGTTTGACACACAGTTTGCTGGTTGCAGTTTCCATACCTAAATAAATCAATAAGAGCCCCAAACTTCCTTGGTGTTGCCTGTGATAACCATGAAGCGCTTCTTTCTGTGTAACGGCCCCCAAAAGAGCTGCTGAGTGCTCAGTGTTCTTTGGCCCTGCTGGGACAGCGAGCAGAGCGCTGCCTCCCTCCCCTGCGCTGTCCTTGCAGCTGCTCAGAAGTTGTAAATGCAAAGTTCTTGTTACAAATGCAATAAAGAGCTTCACTCTGACGGTCTGCAGAGGGGTTTATGGCCGGGGATGGGTGGGTGGTGGTGCAAATAAAAGCATCGCCAGGGCAGGGGGTGGGAGTCGGGGGGAATTAAACTGGGTCAGTTCTGTCCCTGGGAGAGCTCTCTCCCATTCAGGCATAACTCACAAAGACAAAACACACGTTTGCAATTGGCACTGTTATTTTATTAGTACGAGTATACTGAAACAATAAACTTGTACTGGTATACAGACAATTTCTTTAAAACAATTTTGTTCAAATTTTGAATCAAACATTGTTTTATTATAATAATGAAATAATTTCTACCTAGAAAACCTGCAAGCACCATCAAAGAAAGGGACCATAAAATTCAATAAACAGACGCGAGTGTATCCTACAAATAGACACACCACCATTAGAAAATAGAATATGAATTCTTCCATTTTTTTAATATTTGTTTTAAAAAAGCTAGTGCAAGTACAATATTTTACACTGGAATTACAGAGAGTATGCACGCATATGGAAAAAAGTTCTCCTGTCACAATAAAAGCTCTTAACTATGTCTGTATGCACTTAAAATCTTCTCCTCTTTTCAATAAGGTGCAAAACGTTATTCCCTCCCTATTTCTCCTTTGTACTGGCCATGTCAGCTCAATTTCTCCCCAACACAAAGCTGCGATATCCCTTTTACTGGGCCTACACTAGGAACTACACTGGAAGTGTGATTTGCAACAACCCTCATTAGTAATACCAGGCAATTAAAAAAAAAAATTAAAAAAAAAAATTACTTTAAAAACTACCTCTGTAGAATGGCTGGACCTGACCCCGGCACGGCCAAGCGCCGCCACCAGCTGCTGCCGGGAGCGGTGACATAGCTAGTACAAAATGGTTTTCAGTAGCTCACCCGAACTGAAAAAGGTTGGGAAATAATTCCCCCTCCCTCCCCCCCGCTTCTGTGCCACTCCGAAAAGGACAGCGTTCAACACGTTAAT
>VWZF01003431.1:479652-494728 GCA_013396755.1 Sclerurus mexicanus | reverse complement strand
AGCTGACTGTGGTGCAGAGTCGTAGCTATGCCTTAACACATTAGTCATTTCGCCCAGCGTCCAGCCCCGTGGCCACACTGCAGGCACCGACCGAGCCGCTCGCACCGCTCTTGCCCTCAGCTGCCCCCATCCCAACGCCAGGCACCACAGGAATCCTGCAGAGCGTGTTCGCAGGCACACTGCCTGGTGCTGGATTCTTAAAGCAGATGCCAAGGTGGGATGCCCAGGCCAGCAGGTGGGAAGGGGCAGAGCAGCGCTGCCCAGGGAAGCTGGTGGTCCCAACCCAGCTCCAGCCGGCCGAGGATCCCGGCCCTGAAGCTTCTGCCCATCCACGGTCCCGGAGCAGAGCAAGGACAGCTTCAGTGAGTGACTTACGCCCACTGCAAACGACACTTCCAATGCATACCTACTGCGTGGTCAAGGGAAAGGGCACAGGAGCTTTAACTGCTCAAAACAGAAACTAACAAAAAATAAACAACCTTGGATGAAAGCCTCCATAAAATCCTCAGTGGAAGACTTGAGTCCTTTCAGCTAACAACAAGGAAAAAAAAAAAACAACTACGGAAACCTTAGAGACTGTTATTGTATAAATACTACCTGTTGGCTGAATGCACTTCGCTGTAACACAGCTGGGGCTGGGTTCTGAGCGCCTGGCGGTCACTGGGACGGGGCGAGCGCTCCTGCCCCGTGTCCTGCGGGAGCTGAAGTTGGGTCACCCCCAAGGAGAGGGACAGGAGCAGCCTGAAACTTGGCCCGCTCCGCCCTACCGCCGGCTCCCAGCTACCCAGCTCATTCTTTGGACAGGAAAAGGACCCTCTCCTCAGAAACTGCTTCAGGATCCTCTCCTTTTGGCTTCTGAAAAACACCAGTCAAGACCATCACTGGAAACGTGCTCTGCGCGCCGCCGGCACAGCGGCGGGGCAGAGGGGCAGTGGCGGGGGCTGCGGGGCCGCGGGGCGCTGGGATCCCTTGTGGCAAGCACTTCTCGCTCAGGGTTTATACTCTTTGGATTTCATCTGGAACAGGAAGTGCCCAACGACCGTGGAAACAGCATCGTCCCCAGAGAGAGGAGAAACAACGGGACCGAAAGGCTCAGCTGTCGCGGCTCTCCACCCAGGGCACGCCAGCGCCAGCGGGGTCCCCGTGCCCACCGAGGGCACGGCCAAACCTCCCTCAACACCAGCCCTGCCTTCTGGGCTGCCGAGGGCTCCCTCGGCACGGGCGGAAAAGACTTAAAGCCAAAAGACAACTGCAGAGCGAGGCTCTGGTTCTGCACAGTAGCCACCCTTTGAAGTGCCTGGTAGCTGCACTCAAGAACTGCTGCTCCAAGGTGTTCCTTTCAGCACAGGAATAAACAGTGTGAAGCATTGACTCCATTCCCCAGAAATGGGACCCATGTAATACGAACAGAAAATTAAGCACAGTTGTTCTTTAAGAGCCTTTTAAGAAATAATTCTTCCTGGCCAGAGCCAATACAAATCAGATCATCTAGACATGACATTTGCTATATACAAAAAACATGTAACTTTCAACCTTTCTCTGCTTTTGTATTTAAAAACTTTTTTTTTTTTACAAACAAGGTATGAAACTCACTGTTCAAACAGAGCCATCTCTTTTTCAAACACTGAATGAATCATTCCAACATTCATTTTTCTTTTGTGCAATTTTTTAAAACATTACCTGTACTCCTCAATGTGAGTGCTTCAAAAAAAGTTTCTATTTTTAATAAGCTTCTCAAATTAGGTTTACATCAAAAAATATTCCCACAAGGTATAGTGCTACAAGAAAAGATCCTATCAGTAAAGGTAACACATCTGAAGCGAGGTCGTCTATGTAAAAGAAATTGAACTCTGGAGTAGAGGTGTGCAATGCGTTTGGAATTTCCCCATGGACACAAAGCAAGGCTGTCCTCAGGACAGGGAATCGAGTGGACACGTAGGCATACACGTGAAAAAAATAAACGCACACACACTTAATCTGTGTGCAAAGGGACACTTCTGCCTGGGGGTGTGTGTGCACAGACGCATGTCTGCATCAACAAGCTCTCGTTTTGCTGCGTATTGCAGGATCTGGGGGAGCGGCAGGGTTGGATAAACCAGAGGAAAGGAAATTGCTGCCTCCGCTCCAGTGGTGCATTCATTCCCCTTGCTCTTCACATCAGCACTGGCCAGAGCCCACGGTGGGCTCTGCTGCTACCTGTGATGGTGGGGAGGGAAGAAATGGAAACTGTTTGTGCGAGTGCATGTCCCATTTTGCCATTTGCCAAGTTCCTGGGACAGCAGAAGTGTTCCAACAGGCCAAATCCCCTGCACCCGCCCGAGGCTTCCGCCCTGGCGGCCCCCGGGATTCTCCCAGCTGCTGATCCAGGTCAGGATCTGGCCCTGACCGAACCGCACTTGAGTTTCACAGAGATTTATACGTGTGCTTGACAGCAATATCCAAGCAGCCTTCGCTGGCCAGCCCAGACCTGCCATGGGCACAGGTATAAGTGTTTGCAGAGCTGGGTCCCAGGTCACACAAAGCACTGCACCAAGAGCCCCCTTCTTTGAAATAACACTATTAGTGTTTAAAAATGTTGAGGATTCGCTCCCCTTGATACAGGCTTTTTTTTTTTCCTTTCTTTTTAGCAGTTGCAAGAATCAAGAGAATTTCAGCATTTCCTTTTTACTACTGGCAACACACTTTAAAGTAACATAAACCTCTGCAGAGAGTGTATTGTCACGATAACCAACAGCTACAGTTCGTGCTGAGCCTGCTGCTTTTGTATTGCAATCCGAGTGAGATCTACAGAGTTTAAACCATGAGATGAAGGAAATCCAAACTTGTCTGTAACATTGTACATCCCTACTCCGGAGCAGTAAAAGTGCTGCTTCTGGTCACATCAGTGTACCACACATACGCCAGCCCCATCCCTGAGTAAAAGGTGTGAAAGGTTTCTAAATGTTCCTTGATTGAAGGGAAACAAGAGTAGTGATGTCACTTCCCCGTGCCGAGAAAATGACGGGAACGACGGGTTGAACGAAGCGACGGTGGGACGAAGGAATTAAAGGAATGAACAAAGGACCGTGTGTCCCTCCCCTCCTCCCAAGGTCTGCGTCTTCAAGGGAAAGCAAAGCCTAAGGGCAACGTACAAAACGGTGAAAGAGGTCAACAGTGACTCCAATTTGGGTCTTGACCAGAGGGCTCGAGGTAAGTGACATCAAACTCAAATTCCCCACGATGTGGCCCAGACAAACTGAAACAATGCCTAAGTTAAATGCTATAAGGAACAGTCACTTTATATATATAGATATATAGATAGATAGATTAGTAGATAGATAGATAAGACAGATAGATACTTTTTTTTAGAAATCCCTATAAAGAGGTTTTTGTTTTATTTTTCTTTGCCCTGACTAATTTCTTGGTGATTGTATGCTTCGTTGTAAACTAAACAGGCCTGCTACAAAGAGAAAGAAAGGAAAGGACAGACAGAACGCAAACTGCTGTGATCTGCCAGTGCGGCAGCACAGGCCGAGCCTCCTCCTGGGCTCCCCCTCAGCACCCAGGGGTGCTTCGCCCTCGCCCCCAGGACCCACGGCACGTCCTGGGCTGGGGACTCGCTGCAGGGGATGCTCAGCGCTGGAGGGAGCCAGCCCTGCGTGTTGGCCAGGCAGAGGGTGGCACTGGGCACGGGGCCGAGGGCCACCCCCCGCCTGGGTGTCACGTACACGTGAATACATCTCTTTTTTTGTGTGTGTTTGTTTGTTTTCTTCCTGGATCTTTTTAAACATCGAATGCAAAAAGGGTTCATGTTTTCCCGGGGCAAGGGATCTTTTACCATCATGTGTTTTGTTTTGTTGTTGGTTTTTTTCTTTTTTGTTTGGAGGGGGGAGGACAGGGAGGGAGTTATTAACAGGAAAAAATAAAGAAGGTGGAAAGACTTCAGAAGAGAACAGAAGCAGGGGAAATCAGAAGTGGGTATGAGATCTAGCTAACACCACACGGGTGAGTCTAAGTTGGCACGTAAAGTATTGCACATCCTACAAAAGCCAAAGCATGGAAAGGGACAATTGTTTGGAAAGAACCAGTTATTTCAGAATTCCTCAGTCTGAAATACAAGCACAGAACTAATACATTCCTATTGCTCCAAATGTATTTTTTATTTTATTTTTTTTTTAGTGTTAGTTGAATAGATCCAGTCAGTTTAATAGCCCCTGCTTCCTTATTAACCACAAATGTGTATGCTATGGTTTTACTTGAGATTTCTTTTTTTCCAACTACACGTGAAGTACAGAAATAGTGGTACAACTGTGAACTAAAATCTGTAATTCTTTCTCTTCCTTTACCACCAAAGCTTAAAAACAAAACAGGAAACAAAACAAAAACAATAAATTGCAAGTGCCCTGAGCAGAGTATATGGAAGATTAAGCAACTTCTCTGAGCAGAAATATTAACAAATAAGCACTAACTAAGCTGTGTGATTGTGAGAAGAAACCCACTCAGCTATTTGGTAGCCTGCTGAGAGGTTAATAAAATTCAAGGAAATTCAAAAAACGTTTCAAGCTATTTTAAACATATTTCAACTTTTTGGTGCACCCCAGAATATGGTATAAAAACAATTAGGTCTGGTGTGAGCTAAATTTCAAGTAACAAGTAACAGGGGTCAAAGCTGGGGTTCGGGGTTAACATTTCTTCTCTTAAAGAAAAGCACTGTATTTCAGGGGAGAGGGAAACCAAGATTTCAAATCAATTTGTCTTTTCGCTTTAGGTCACGCACTTTTATTTCCTTTTCTCCCTACGAGTACAGCTTCTTCAAAACTACCTGAAGGACGCCAACCCCAACAGGGAGGACAGGAGGGAGGGCAATCCCAGTGAAAGCAGTGGGATTCCCCAGAGGCAGCAGCAGGCTGGAGTGCTCAGCCCCCCGCAGGATCCGGCCCCACCTGGGCAAAGGGAACACCTCACTTCTCCGAACCCCCCCCCGACCTGGTTTGTACCAAACTCTTCAAATGCCGCCTATTCCAATGGAAAACGATGCCGTTCAAACAACAAATAATAATAATAATAATTAATAATAATAAAATAACAATAGGTTTGTTTTCAAAACAAACACCTTGCTTACTTATAGAAATGCTTTTTTTTTTTCTTTTTCTCGTGGAAAACTCTTCTCAGCGAGTCTGAATTAAGATTCTCAGAGGCGTCCCGTAGGACCTGGTTCTGTGTGGCAGATACGGCAGAGACCCAAAATGAACTCTGGAAGGAACGCAACCCTATGACATGGCCTAGAGTGTAGGCAGGTTAGTGAGTAATTGCTACATTTGTTTATGCTCTTTCAGACCCCCCCACCCCACAACATTATTAGGTAAAAACTGCAGGAATACCACACAAATGATAAACTCAAGATGTGCAAATTGCAAGATTCTTTAAAGTCCATCTTTTTCAAAAACACTGGACAATGATTTTTTTTCTCCTCTTTCCTTTTTCCTTTCTCTTATTTTTTTTTTATTATGTCAGCTCGCATATGCCTTTAACTCTTTCTCAAGCATTAAAGTTTAAAAAGTGCCTCCTATTAAGTAGTCCTTTGTGGACAATGACTGTCACATACTAGTTCAATAATTCACATTCATCCCTTTGAAACCACGTGAAAACTTTCAGCATCTTGCCTGTGAGAAAACTTTACACAGTTGCATGTAAGTTACAGTGTTGAAGAGATTTGTTTGTTTGTCGTCGTTGCTTTCCGAGCAGATTAAAGTGATATACAGTACGTACTGAGTGTTAGACCAGGATGCTCAGCAATAAAGTGTGATCAGCGTTTTAAGTGCTTAAAGACATTCTAGGTTCATCTTCAACAGCGGATTCCTGTGTCACACCGCGACCGGGACAGAGCGGCGCCGGCTCTCCGTGGCCGCGAACTAAAACCGGGACTAGAGACCCGCGCCCCAGCCGCGCACGGTGGATGCCTGTGGTCTCAAAGGGGCAGTATGCGTCTACCTCGTGGAAGCAAATGTCAATGGTGTGACCCGCTCCGTTTGTCTAACACTGCACAGAAACAGGGGTGTCCGCGGAGGGCGCGCCNCAACAAAACAAACAGAAAATAACCCCAAACACAAAGGAAAAAAAAAAAACCAAACCAGCGACAAAAAGAAAACAAAAATCACAGCTGGACCCTGTCCTACACGAGGTGCTAGAAAACAGGAGCCATGACAACACATTCATTTCCACTAAGGGTGTGTGAAGCAGATACTGCCCCTTCTGTAGCTCTCGATAAACCTAGTCACTGACAAACACTTGTGGAAAAACATATGCACCAGTCTCCTGCATAATACCAGCTGCAACTATAACAACAAGGTTATAACATAAACCTAAAATAAGATGATAACATGTAAATACTGGGTTATTTAGTCTACAGTACAGTAATCTGGATAAAAATGACAAGGGATAGCCTAATTTCCTTTCCCCAAACAACTTTCACTTTCCTACGTTGGATCGACCTTCAATGCAAATCTTAACCTCCTGAGGAATAAAAGAAGGCTTGGGAAGAGTCAAAGGTGGCTCCTCTTCTGATTTCTCTAGTTTTCGTGTTTCGGGGGCTGACCACCTCCTCTTCCTCGTTGCTGGGGGCTTGCTGGGTTCTGTTTTGGTGAGCAAAGGTGCTGCAGGCAATCCTATTTTGTCCGGAAACTTCAGTTCACCGTTCTCAGCTAACATCTGTGCGCTTCCCTGATTAATCCCGTTTTCCTGCTCCGCATACCTGTGTCTACTGCCAGCTAGACTGTCATTCTTTGAATGCTTCAGCAAAATACTAGCTGAGTCCACGGGCTGGCCCTTTTTAATAGAGCCGTTCTTCAGGTTCTTGAGCGTGAGCGATATGCAGACGTCCCCCACCGAGAGTTTGGAGCATGGCAAATCAAAGAGCTGGCTGGTTCTCTCAGGGCAGCAGGATGACCAGCCTTGTCCAAATACAAAAAAAGGGTATTCTACCAAGACTTCCACGCTGACCTGCAGAAAGAGAGGGGACAACGGAGGGAGACAGAGGGAGAGAGAGGGGAAAGCGTGAGATCAACCCATGTGCCCTCACACACGTGCACGGCGGGCAGCGCTTGTCACAGGGGAGAGGGATGAAGCTGGAACTGCAAAGGTGCTGTTCGCTTTCTCCAAAATCGGGACACTGGCCACCAGACTTCACGCCTGTCCTTGCCACACGGGTGTTTATGGCTTCTCTGAGCTCAGCATTCCTTAACACAAGACCTCAGCAGGAGTCAAGCTTTGCATTTATCCAGCCACTCAGAGAGGCGTGAGAGGCAAAACAGCTTCGGAGTCTGGCAAACTGTTCCCCGCCATACCCTTGTGGCACCTAGAGCATGGAATCCAGATCTAGAGCTGCTTTTTCCAACCAGAGGATGGCTCGAGGGAAGCTCTCGGTTCTGACACACAATTTCCCCAAGGATCACGGGGGTGTCACCCTCACCTCTGCCCAAATGAGCACACACTTACCAGTGTGAAATAGCTGAAGGCACGCTGATCTCAGGGCAAGGCTGTGAGTATGTACAGGGTTGTGGCATAAGAGCAGCCAGCGTGACCCTGCCTTCCCCTAGCAGTCCTGCTCCCACTCCAGTTTCTTCCCTTCTCACACCTGCTCTTCCACTCTGCAGCTGAGTTCACCTCCTGCACTCCCTCAGGGAGAGGATCATCTCTCCTCCTCCTGCAGTTCCTGCACCGTGTCTCCTTTTCTGCACTTTTCCCCACTTTGAAAAACACATCCACTTAGGAATCCTATCTAACCACCTTACAGGGAGCTGCCGTAGCCAGAACAGACCAACAAGAGGTGCCCACTCCTCCGTGACCTTGCCAATGCCGGGCCTGGAGGTCCCAACACGATAAAGCACCTAAATAGCGACTCATCTCGGCACGTGGCAGCAGCCCAGCACCGTGTGGCGCTGCACCTGCAGGCTCAAACGCTTGCTGGGGGCTCCTGTTATTCACTGCCCACAGCCTGAGCCCCCTGGCACAGCACCACGACGAGGGCAGGAAATCCTGACTGACACTTCTTTCAAACTGGCACGTTTTGTGTAACACCAAGGAGGGCTGCGACTGCAAGAGGGTGGCTGAGGCTGACAACAGATAGCCCCTGCTCTGCTCCCGAGGTCCTCGTGCCCTCCGCAGTTCTCGGGCGTGGGAGGAGGATCCCACTCTGATGGTGAAACCCTCATTTGGTAGGGGCAAAAGGGCAGAAGACCACCTGAATACATGTGCTCTTCCCCCATTTCTGAGCCATTCAGGAGGCACGTGGTGTACCAGCTGCCTGGAGACCCTTCCCTCTCCAGGACCATGGACTCATGTGGAAGGAGCATCACAAAGGGCTTGCAAAGCCACCTCTCACTTTTGAGATTGGGATTGAGTAATGCTGTCATGCTCAGCATGGCATTGTATTCCATACATCTGCAGCTCAGTCTAGCTGGGGCCTAACTGGGAGAAGCAGCAAGTACCCAGCATCTCCCATGGACTTAAATGGAAACTTCCACCTGCACAAAAGCTGGAAGCTTTTCTCCAGGCATGGATCATCTGGTGGACACACCTTTCTCCTTTATATTGCTATTTCTCTCCTCCTTCTTTCTTCCTTCCTTCCCTCCTCCCTGCCTGCTTGTATTGGTTTTTTGTTTGTTTTTTTTTTCTCTTTTTCTACTTTCCCATCCTTGCCAAAAGCTCTTTGTACCTGTGGGAATCACACATGCTTGTGTGCATCATCCTCACTGACACACGAGTTCCTCTTGATGTTCCTTATCGACATACAAGTCCCTGTTGATGTGAACACACTTCCACTGCACGTTATGCTTTGGGTTTTTTTTAATGTGGCATCCAAAACACTTGCCTGAACTGTCAATCACTGAAACAGATGCCAGAATTGGTGGTGGGGATGATGAATAACACCAAACAATACAGATGGTGAAATGCCAGAATCTCCATGATCCTGTCAGGGTGTCTGTGTATCACAACTGATTTGAAATGAGTTCCCTCATGGATTAGCAAGTCCTGTTTTAACTGGACGCTTCTGGATTCAGCTCATGAGGAATTGAGGTAACCATTCTCTACAAGCAATAGTAGTCAAAGACCTCTGAAGTGTGAAATTTCAGTAAAAACACCCCCACATAATTTTTTTTCTGATCACTGCATTAGAACACAAAAAATTAATTTTAAAAGCTTCCTCCCCCAGCATCTTGCCAAGATAATTGGAGGAGAGAAAGGAATTTGGAACTTGTGAACACACCACTAAGACTATAAATCAAAAAACCAACATGTTGGTCCCTCTTGAAGCACACTGAGTCTCTAATGCAAGCTACATTTATATTTCTATTTTTTAACACCAGTGAAAATACCCAGAACTCTTCTGGTGCAGCCACTGAATGCCTGCAACTTTGCATAACCCTTCATGATTTTATTTCTCAGCCAAACTCAGTAGGCAAGGCAAGCAATTCCGACAGCTTAGGACACGCTGTCCAGAACGGACATGGATGTTGGAAGATCTGATGCCCAGAAAATACCCTTCCCATGATTTAGAAACACAACTTTAGTCTTGGGCCTCGCTGCTGCAATCAAAATAACAAGCACTACAGCAAAAGGTGCCTAATGAAAGTGTTTCACGTCAACTGTGTTTTAATAAATGTAAACACACATTTTCCAATTAAGTCTTTTTCTCCATAACATTATTAAAATGTGATGAAACTAGGAGTGGCAGGCTGGCAACAAAGAGAAGGGAGCAGTTCTGGAAACAATGTGCAATTAAAGCAGCACAGCTCTCTGCTGAAGGCTTTGCTGCAGGTGCCGAAAGACTCTCTGGGCCCAAGAAACAGCTGGAGGATCCATGGAACAGAAGCTCTACTTCCCACTCACCGTGACACAGGCTCTGAGTGGGCATCCCCCAGGGCTGCTCCTGCTCCTGCTTCAGGACACTGTTACTGCAACAGAGGCACTCGGGGCTTCCACGCTGGGTGCTACTGCTCTGCACAGGCACACAATGCCATCACTGCTCAAGAGAAGACACCTCTCGTCCAGCAGACCACGGGCTGCCGGCTTTATCACGTGAGCTTGTCACCTGCTGCACTGCCAGAGTTCAGCAACACGCACCTGAGGACGGACCACAGCCACCCCACAGCTTGGAGACACAAGGACTCACTGTCCCATGGCCAGGGGACACAGATCACCAGGGGAAGGCTGGGAGAGATCTCCAAGTGCAGCAGAGAACTGAGCCAACAGCTCTCCTTCTGTGCCTGTTATGGGGCCAAAGCCAATGAAGAGGAGAGCTCAAAGAAAAAGTAACCAATTTGTGGGCATGTAGAGGTGTAAGGGGTAATTAACCAAATGATGGTCTAAAAAAATACACACTAAACCCAGGGCTACTAACTACATGCTCTAATAGGAGTTTGCCATCTCTAGTGGCTATGATTCTGTTTTTTTTTTAAAAAGGAAAACTAAGAATGTTCATATTTCCTTTTTAGGAATTATTATCGATTATTAATGTTATTATGTTGCATTGCCTGTGTGTTCTGACCTTAACATCAATGGGGGTGAATTACAGGCTTCCACTTGCTCCTGGCGGCCAAAAAAAGGACAGGTAGTAATGATGAAAGTCTTATTACAATAACACTAATACATGAAATTGCAAAGAGATGTAGATGCACAGTCCTCTTTTAGGCAGCTTGGAGGCAGAGGAGTAACAGCTGGCCTTCATGGTCTGGCCAGTTGATACTTACTTGACTTCTTCCTAATCCAGAGCAGGGATGCTGTGAAATGGAAACCAACATCCCTCCAGGGCTAAGGCCAGTTAGTTCACCTATTCAGGCCTTCAGGTGGGTTCATTTTCTTCTAGGTTTCCATACCTGGGAGAGGGTTGGATTTGCCAGGTGATGGAGGACTGGGAAAGGAGGGAGGGTGACTCCTTTCTGCCTAAGTGGCGTGCTGGGGAGGGGCAGCTGTGGCCCTGCAGTGACACCACAGAGCAGCAGCTGCTGGTGCCTCCCTGTTTACACTGCACTTGTATAAGCTCAGCTGAAAATAACCTCCTACCTCTGTCCCTCAACTGGTGAGAAAATTAGCCAATGTTTGCACAGAGTCTGAAAATACGGATTCATCAATATTATTACGACTTCCCAGAGATCCACGGGAGGAGTAAGTGAGCCAAAGCTAATGATAACAGCACTATTTTTGTATGGCACTTACTCTTTACAACGTACACTCCCTTGATAATACCACTTGAAAAGCTCTCTCCTTGCAGAAGCATGTATGCAACTGAAACTGAATTGTAATGGAATACTTTGTGAAGCTACACTACTCACACAGACGTGTCTCCCCTGCACTCTGGAGCCAAGATACGTGTTTCAGTGCAGCAGCACAGTGCCACTGCTCAGAGCAGCGTGACTGAACACTGTTCTTCAGCGAGCACGCCGAGCCTTCTTCACTCAAGGCAGTTCTCCACGAGTGATCACTGCTGCACACCTACAAATAAGGCTGAACGCCTGCAGAGCCACAGCAGGCTGACGGGGAGGTCACAGAGCCTCAAGCACAGAGGAACTCTCTCTCTCTCTCAACCCAGGCAAGGGAAAAGCAGCAGAGCCGTCCTTGCTACGCAGGGACAACAGCTGATCTGGGAAGAGACCCAAGTCCTGCAATCAGCGGGAAACCTAAATTAAACCCCCGTTTCTAATCATATCTCTACGTGACTCGCCCTCCATTCTGGAAGCATCCCCGGTGGGAAATACAGCCTGGGAGTATTTCGGCTGCGGTGATGTCAGCCTGCTCCTGATAGGAGGCTGCTGTGTAAGGTGACACTTTGCTGGGTGAGACCTGTGTGCCGGGCCCCGCATTTGTACAGCCTCAGACTGGCTTGTGTTCTGCCAGAGGATGGCACTCCACCCCCTGCCAAGGCACACAGCACCACAGCACTACAGCACAGCCTGTGCTGGCAGCTCTGTGAACCACACAAATGCTACCTGCTCGTCTGTACCTCTGCTGCTGCTGCAGAGAGCTGGCCTGGCTGCAGGCAGGGAGATGTGAGCGAGATGAGCGATGCAGAATAGAGACTGCTGCTTCTGAAACCTCATTACTCAAGGCTCCGGGCAAATTACAGCAGCTGGTCCTGATCCGAGGACAGTTCCTCAAATCAGGGAGCCTGAGATGAGCCAAAATACGGTTAAGCAGTGGGGGGAAAAAATCCAGTCTTTATACTGAAAGCACCAGAGGCCCAGCTTCTATCAGCTGTGCAGATGCAGGCAGGGAATCTGTATGTCTGACCTGCCATATGTGGTGATTCACCAATTATGTGCCACCAGGGAAGGACAGGCCACAGACTGCTGTGACTGTAAGAAATCTGTGTGATCTGCTCTGTGGTACAGCCACCGTTTGTTTTCCTTCTCCAAGCTGTCAGCCTGAGGTGTGTTACCACCTGTGCCCATGTCCAGCTCCTCTCTCCTGGTTCTCCAGCACTGAGGGTGCAGCATCAGGGGTGCAGATGCTGCAGTTCACAGCACTCAAACCAGCCAAGATTCGCAACAGGATTATTTAAACAGGATACCTCTGGGAAGCAAAATGCTACACAGTACACCTGAACTTTCCAGTGCCAACAAACAGAATCTAAATCGCTCAGAAAAAGGACAGCACTGGGATGCCTCTTTAAGATCAATATGTTCTTACTGTCAACCTAAAAATACCGCTGGAAAGTTACAGGTTTTCTTCCTGCATTGCAAACCGAGACACAAAGGTCAGAAGCACAGCCTGCCCAGACACCTAGATGGTTTTTCTTCCCAAATTTCCCTTGATCACAGAATTTATTTGAGCCTTGCAGTGTTAAAATCATCCGAACCCAAAGCCTCAGTTAAACTCAGTAGTGCATTTCAGTAACTTATATGCATGAGAGCCATTCCCAGGCAGCTCCAGGTTCTCAAGCCATGGAAATTCACTGCCTTGTGCCCTACCTGTCTCTCTAGGGTAAGTTCTGAGCTGCATCTAACCCAAACTTTCTGATGTGGACAGTAAAAACCACTTACCAAAACGAAAAATGTAACCTCTCATACCGCTTATAGCATTTTGTATTAAATCAAAGCCCATGAATATCCTGTAAGTCGCCCTGTGGCTTCTCCAGCTGTAAAAAAAGACCTGTTTTATACCCAAGAGACTCCATTTATCCTCAGCGTGACCCTGATGGCTCCCCCAGCGCGGGGAGAGGGACGATTCCCGGTCCACACTTCGTCTCAGGGACGGATGCAGAACCAACCCTGAGCGGATCCAAGCCAAGTGAGATGTGCTGTCGTCCAACCCCCCGGCCCACCACGCCCTGCCGTTACCTGTGCTCGATGCTCCCCGACCGCAAACTGAATCACGGCAATGCCCGGGCTATGGCTCTCTTCGATCCTCTCCACAGTGCTGGAGTCTATTTTCAGGTCGTTGCTGATTTCCGCGCTCTGGATGAAGTCTTCCGTTTTCAAGTCCTCTACTTTCTTCAGCTCCCCGTTGGCCAGCTGGATGATGGACCCCTTCATGAAGTAGGGGGGCAGCGTGGGGGGCGCGGCGGCGGGGGAGGCGATGGACTGCACCACGGGCAGGTGGATCTGCGCCTGCACCATGGTGGCCTGGTAGGCGGGCTGGGTGGTGAGGGGCTCCGCGCTGAAGTTCTCGCTCTTGGGGACGGCGGTGGTGACGAACGTGTGAGGCACTGCTGCGAACTGGGGGGACGACGTGACGATGGCGGGCGCGACCCCCGAGGGCTCGACGTCCGCGCTGCCGACGGGGATCAGCAGGGACTGGGTGCCGGGGATCACCAGGTGCTGCGGCAGGCTGCCGGGGTACCCGAGGGCTTGCTGCTGGCCGCTCAGGTAGCCGATCACCGGCGGCTGCGTGCCGGCGTAGAACGCCGTGGCCGGCAGCCCCACGGGGAGCTGCTCCGAGGCGCTGTGGGTGGTCTGGATGACGGTGTGAGGGGACAGCGTGGCCACCGCCTTCACGCCCTCGTGGCCCAGAGCCTGCTGCGGAGACAGGGCGTAGGACCGGTGGGTCGGCTTTCCCAAGTGCAAGCTTCCCTTGTCGTTGAGGGCCGAAGGGGAGGTCTCGCGGTTGGTGGCCTGCTGCACCTCCATGTCCGCCGCGGGCGTGCTGCTGTTGGGCACCACCATGACGGAGGCTCGGACGCCCGAGGAATCCCGCGCACCGTACTCGGCGGGGCTCGAGTGCACCACCACGTGCCTGGTCTCGTAATGATGGGGAGCTGGTTTATTGCCTGCTTTGACTGGACCCATGTCGGCAGAGGGCGAAATGCCGTACCGCCGGCTCTTCTCTATCTCGCCGTTCAGCACCTCCTTGGCCTGCATCGCCTGCAGGCGGCTGCTCTCGGGTTTCTTGGGGGGATCCCTGGTGACGAAGTGGCCCCCTGAGTCCGTGTACTGCACGACCACCTGGGAGGAAGGGCCGAGGGTGAGGGTGTGCGGGATCACTGTCTGATGCGGGTGCAGGGGGACCGGGATGGTTGGAGGAGAGACGTTTCTGACGGTGCTCTGGGAAGAGCTGGAAATGTGGACGTACTGGTTCTGCTGGGTGGGTGGAGGGGACCCAGCAGCAATCAGTCCAGGCGTCCTGACCAGGTGTGGCTCAACCTTGTGCCCCTGCTGGCTTAGGCCGCTCATGCTGGCCAGCAAAGTGGAATAAGCCTCCAGCTGGGAGCGCTGGGACGGAGTGGTCGCCACGGCTGTGGCCGCCGCCACGGCGCCGCTCGCGGAGTTGGCCGTCGGGGAGATCAGCTGCGAGGGGATGAACCCGGTGTACGAGCCACTGTACTGGGGCCCGACGAACTGGAAGGTGTGCTGCAGGTGCGTGTACTGCACGGGGGAAACCGGGGTCCCTGACTGGGAGAGGGCGGGCGAGTACACCGTGGGGAGAGTGGTGGAGGCCGGAACGGACCTGGGCGCGCTCGGCGGGGAATAGTCCAGCCCTGCAGACAGCGACTTGTGCAAGCCCTGCGGCAAGCCCGCCTCCGCCGCTGACGTGCCCCCGGGCCGGTGGCGGCTCCCCAGCCCGCCCTGGCCGCCGGGGGCCGTGGGGAGCCATGCTAGGTTAT